>BLKR01003627.1:0-105480 GCA_011170035.1 Teleogryllus occipitalis | reverse complement strand
CCCCCTACGCCCTCGCCCCCCTACGCCCTCGCCCCCTTTCCGCCCACGCCCCGTTTCCGCCCCCGCTCCCCGCAACCCGCTTAGCAACACGCCCAGGCCGCACTCACGAGCCGTCACTAAAGCGCATTACACAACCTTTTGTTTCTGGAGAGAGGATAAATTAGTATTCTATGGCTATTCTGTTAAATATTCTTTGTTTCCCACTTTGTTTTAAATGTTTAGAATATAATTTCACAATGGTTACAGCGAAAATAAACTTCAACATTTATACCAAATTAACTCGAATAAATATACATTCATTTTAAATGAATGTGTAAACGCAGTAACACACAATTTTAGAAAATACATAGATATGCTTACACAGGATTCAACCATGAACTCGTATTAATAAATCCGATATTCATAAGTTTCTATGCTTTAAATAATACACTTGCAATTATTAAAATTACAATTAAATGACCTCAGGTCTGAAGTGGTGGAACATTTCTCGCATGATGCACGAACACCCGCTTGCATTGATTTGAGTCGCTTCCTCTCGCGGTCTACATTGATATGGAACAATAGCTGTCCAGTGACTGCTGACTAAATCCTATGTCTGCATTGCGCCAGTAAATGCAATACTCCTGCACCCTAGATCTCACGCCCCCTCCCTCGTATGTCATTACAGTTTGCCATCGCCTGCACATAGTGTCTGCGACCGTCACAATACGCGAAGCCTCGCACCCTCCTCTATCGCTTATCAGGCGCCCCTCCGACCGCGAAGCGCAGTGTCCTACACTAGGCCAGGAAGCGCCGAACCCTGGCCCAAACTCCCCTGTCCGAATTCCCAGGGAAAGAAACCGATAGAAACTGAATCAATGGTTAATGGAATGCATATAAATATGTAATATTGTTATTCAACAGAAATAGATATTTATATTTTGCACAGAGGGATATTTTGTGCGATTTTTTTACCTGCTATTTCATCTTCTCTACTTGAAGTACTTTCACTTTGTTTTTTATAGGCAAGGAGAGTAAATACATCCTTAGCAATAATTCATCTAAATCATTCATTTCCTTTGGAGTTGCTTTACAGATATAACATTTCTGCATTGAAGTTGCTGACAAAGAGCTTCATACCTTTCCTTTCACCATAATCAGAAGCATGTCGAGGAAACAGTATTACACAGAAAGCTCTCAATCGAAACACGACTGAACCTAAGTTGTTCAATTTGATTTTGCATAAATTCTTCATTTTTGCAAAATGTGCTGTTGTGTTTTTATTTCTGAAATGTTTCTGTCTATATTTCGGAAATGAAGTTCAATCGGTCTGCAGTAACGAATGAATAGAGGTTGAGGATTTTTCGTTTCTTATGAAGTGACAAAGTTAAATCGATACAAAACAGGCAACAAACATGTCTGTATCAATGAAATAGTCTCAGGTTTGTACTCATTGTGTCAAGTGCAGCCATCTTGTCCATCAGCCTCATGCTTATCAAAGTTGAGCTGGGCGTCGAAAGAAATTTGGTGCGCGAAATTATTCGAAAAGTAGAATGGTCCAGTAGACTGCTGATTTACTTGCGTGACACTTCTGTAAAATGACGTGGTTCTGAAATCGCTCCTTAGCAGCCCCTACGCCGTTGTATGTGCGGGACTCTAAGGCTCCCCTTTCCTTGAACCAATCTCGGGCAACCTGGAATTGGTGTTCACAGAGCTGCGCGTTGACCATTAAAGATAACGCTTCATCAACAGTAGCAGACTGAATTGAACCTCTGTTCTTTGACTATCACACGCACCTTCTTTTCGTATCCCGGGTGGGAATTCTCAAAGCTTTCTTCATCAGCTAAGCTGCGTGCTTTACCCCTTCGGAACGCGGACGCATTTGGGTGGTGTAGATTAGCATATGTGAAGTATGGAGCGTTTCTTCATTTTCCTTGGTTTGCTTCTTACACTGTTTGCTTCATATAAAGTCAAAGGGTGTCCAGGTTTCGGGATCTTATGGTGTAGGAATTTCATATGGCAATATAAATCTTTCTTTCAACCATACAAAATTTTCTTTTAACAACTTATCACATTTTCCATTGCATTTGTCGCAATCGGCAAACACTTTATGACTAACTGTATAGTTTGCCTTTGTCTTGTAAATAGCTTATTTTATATTTTCCCAGCATCAGTAAATTGACAAAGACGACTCATTGCGGTATTTTGGCGTCGCGACGACCGGGGGATTCCGACAGCATTTTACACACCTCATTTTTCAGCATTTGGAACAAGTTCGTCTAAAAAGTAGAAATGTTTGTTTTGTAGTACAAATCGTCTTAGAATTCTTAAAAATGTTACCTACGTCAAAAACCTACGTCAGGAAGTAACTTATGCGAGGAAGACGCAATACGCAGTACCTAGTGCAAGCTACGCAGAAAAACTTCAAACGCGTGTATCTCACAAAACGCTGTAATGTGCTGTAATCTTTTAACACGATCATTTTCCTCACACTTTCTTCTTATTACAATTTGTTCCAAACCGAAAGTAAGCGAAAGTGGCGACTAAAAGCCTAGATGAAAATTACAATATCTCTATTGTACGATACAAATGATCAAATTTATATATAAAACAATAACTTAAAAATTTATCCTCAAAAATAGAAATAGTCCTTACTAGAAAATAAGAAAATCTCCCTCTACAAACTGAGATATTGAGCAGATCGATATCTTGCAAAGTCGCTGAGTACTGATTGCACAAATATGGGCATTCTGTATCACATTCGTCACAACAGAAATCAGAAGCAAACTTAACCCTACATTGCAGCTCAGTTTCGAAGGTTTAGAACGGTGCATTGAATTTCTGTTTATGTTTGTGTAAGGGGTAGACATTTGTCTCACGATAGGCGAAATCTGAGTGCCAGGGGTGTAATTTGAGTTTTTGGACTTTTGGCCAGCTTTGAGGCATTTCTGGCCCACGGTGCGTCCCGCTGATTACGTGTCCAGACCGTAGTGCTTCCATCTTTCAATCCCTACCCACACTCGCCTCGCCCCACCTGTATCCCACCCCCTCCTTCTCCTTCTGCAACGCGCTGCTCTATGGAGCAGTCTCCATTCCACTCCCCGTTGCCCTAGCCCTCCAGCCTGATCCCATATCGAGACGGCTTCCGCCACCGGATCACTATTCTCCATTGACTCCGTAACGACGACCTCTTCTTCCTCCACTTCCTCTTCTCCTCCACCCCTCCTCCACTTCCTCTTCTCCTTCACCCATCCTCCACTTCCTCTTCTCCTCCACTTCCTCTTCTCCTCCACTTCCTCTTCTCCTCCACTTCCTCTTCTCCTCCACTTCCTCTTCTCATCCACTTCCTCTTCTCTTCCTCTTCTCCTCCACCCCTCCTCCACTTCCTCTTCTCCTCCACTTCCTCTTCTCCTCCACTTCCTCTTCTCCTCCTCCGCCACACTCACCGCCACCGCTTTCTCCATACTCCGCCGCCTCGTCCGCCATATCCAATTATCCTGAACATGTTCATCTTCGTGTTCACTCCTCCTAGCTACTCCTCGTTCTGCTGCACCCAGCCTTCGCTCCGGCTTTCGCTGTGCCTTTACCTCCCATGACGTAGTTCCCTTCGCACTTCTCCGTCCTAGCCTATAGAGACCTCAGATCGGCTTCATAGAAATAGTTCAAAACTCCTTTGAGGAATATTCAGGTGCCGCATAATTGTTGTTGTTGTTTTTTTTTCGATTCCCAGAAATAGAGAATGTTATATAGTACACGTGTGGTGCCTACATATCCAGCCAACCCCTCTTCGAGTAACTCATTTTATTTGCATTTTTACTTAGCATTCATGTACTTTCTTCTTTGTCAAAATATTATTCATTATGCTTTATACAATCTCGATGACAAGAAATGAACTAGCCGCGTCTGAAGTGAGCATGAAAAATTTCGAGAAATATAAGTCACTATTCTCAGTATTTGAAGTGCTACACAACGCAAAGAGGCTTTCCTGAAGAAAGCATCGATTCACTTTGTTTATGAACACAATGAATTTTAACATTTAGGTTTTGGTGACAAAAAACAAACAAACGCGGATATTTAATATCATTTCACAGGCAATTAGATATGACATTTTTACTACATGAAGCATTCTGTGTATTAATATAAGCACACATCTCGCACGAAATGTCAAAAATTGTTTCCCGAGCGCGTGCGACAGGAGAGTTATCCATCCTTCACAAACATCACTCATTTACAAGCTCAAACGCATGAATATCCCCTTTAAGTGAAGCTAATGAGCGAATGCCTCGTTATTACCCTTATTTCATTTACGTTTATAATTATTATGTGCATTTCAAAAAGTTTATATTTACTTGACTTCGCATTTACATCAGGTTAAATATATAAAACCTCGAATTAAAAATTGATTTCTTCCTTATAGTCATGATTGATTGATTGGTGATTCCGGGTGCGTCAACTACCGAGGTCATTCCTCCCGTAAGTGCAGTGCATGTTTTTCATCGGGAGGAGGTGGTGAGCTTCCCCCTTTTGATGACGAGATCCGGCGCCGACCTACCGTCGACTAGCGGGGTTTTATCCAACCAGGTATCTCCAACCAGTGGGACACCGCCCCAGCCGGGACAAGTTCTAAGTCCCCGATCGGTCGTCTCCCAGCAGTTGTGATAGTGTACTGTATGTTAGAGAGAGAGAGTGAGTGTGTGTGTGTGCGTGCGTGTGTAAGGGGATTCAGATTAAAGACACAAGGGGAGGATAGGACAAGTAAGAGGAAGGAAAGATCGCGCGCGTTCCGAGGTCCGTTTGTTAGGATACTGCTGCGGCATTCGCCTGGTGTTGATCAGAAAAACCGCGGAAAACTACCGATCAGAGCAGCCGGCCGCTAGAATTCTCTTCCAGACAGCGACCGAATTTGACCTAACACACAAGCTAGTGTAGAAAATCCTGTCGCCGCCGGGACTCGAACCTAGAACCTCCCGGTCAGAGGCGCTGTAGTAACATCAGTTGATGCACTGATCCACCACTCCCGATCCCTTATACTCATAATATTACTCAAGAAAAATTAATAATAAACTTTGCACTTAAAAATGTTTGATGAATTAATCTTTGGTCACGAAATAAAGGAAAACAGACATTTGGAAGAATTTGAAGTAGATTTTTGAACAAGGTTTTGAAGAATCTGAAACGAAATACTTTAGTCACACAGTAGCGCGGTCACATTATGGAAACATTACATTTTACTCTTTGGTAGACATATTTACGTCGCATTTCGTACGTCAAAAAGAGGACAGGGTGATCGCAAATATTGAAATTGACTTATTTTAACTTCGTCTGATTACTAGTATGTCATAAGGGGTTTTGAGGGTCGTCCTTGAGGTTAAGGTTACTGCAGGAAATATTTAAATCTTGATGGAACTGTTTCAGATGGTTTCAGTTTTCTCCTTCACTAGATACTGTTAGGTCCGTATCAGAAAAAAAATCACGGGATGCCGCTTCCTTTTGCCCAGAGGGGTTCAGCAATTCGTCCTGGCAGAGTCCCAATAAGTAGCTGGAAATCATCTGCAGAAGTATTGAGCCATGCTGTCTCTATAGCCGTCCGTAATTGCGAAAATGTTGCCAGTGTAAGATTTTGTTCACAAATTGATCTCTCGATTACGACCCATAAATAATCGGTGGGATCCATGACGGGCGATCTAGGTGGCCAGATCATTTGCGCAAATTGTCCATAATGATTTTCAAATCAATCGCCAACAATGTGGCCGGGTGCATTGTCATCCATAAAAATTCCATCGTTGTTTGGGAACATGAAATCCATGAATTGGTGAAAATGCTCACCAAGTAGCTGAACATAACCATTTTCAGTGAAGTATCGGTACAGTTGGACCACAAGACCCAGCCCATTCCTTGTAAAAACAGCCTACACCATTATTGAGTCACCACCAGCTTGCTCAGCGCCTTATAGAAACTTGGGTCCTTCGCTTCGTGGGGTCTGCGCCACACTCTAACCCAGGCTGTTCCAAGTCGGCCTCTCGCGGGCGCGCCCGCGTGCATTCATGGCTTGCCCAGGAGGAGGTTGTGGAGGGGGAAGAGCTCATATCACTATCGCTTTGCTTTTCGTGGAAGCAACATGAGTAGTGCGATGGCTGGCAGAAGAAACTCCGTTTTCTGTCACAACCCCTTTTCCTGCCTCACCAGATACAGTGCCTTCGCCGATGCAGTTGGAGATAATAGATTTACAGAACTCCGTACTTCGGAAGGACAGATATTTGAATACCCTTAATTTGTTACGATGGTATCAGAATTTACATATGGAAATCTGACCCAAACTTCATAAAATGCTATGTTATGTTTGGGTCAACAAATTGTTGTGAGCTGATTTCCTCTGCAATGAAAAGAATAATAAAACAAAGAACACAACTTCAGAACAAGACATTGAAGAGCGTTCTATGCTTCCAAACAGTCAGCTGCTCGCGGGCGGGCTAGTGGGCGCCTGTGAGCCACTGCGGGCACTTTTATGAAAAAAATATTTTATACAATATTCTTGAATTGAATTTTACGTTTCCTGTTAAATTTAAAGGTTTCTTTCTGAGTAAGAGGCTCGGTGTGCCCTCCGTTCTCCAATGTACGAGTAACTTCTCCCTGCGTCGGCTATCAGCTTCGAATTGTCGCCAAAGGACAAGGCCAACTCGCGCCCCCAGGGCTTGTATTTTGCCAGGTGCCGGCAGCGATTGTTGACTGCAGTCGGTGCCCGCTGGTCTTCACCAGTGCTCGCAGTGACTCGCGGGCGCCCGCTTGCCCGCCCGCGGGCAGTTAGGTTGGAACAGCCTGCTCTAACCCTACCATCAACTCTTACAACGTGAAATCGGGACTCATCTGACCAAGCGACGGTGGCCTTGAGGAGTGGCCTTGACGGAGTCCAAACGTGGTCAAGAGCCTCGTAGATGCTCTGCAGGCCATTTGGTGCTGGCAGTCGAGTTGGTCTTCTCCTATCATAGCCCCTTAAAGCCAAATTCTGCTGCAGAGTCCTATCAGACATCCTGTGGGACCGTTTCAAACTCATTGGACCATGAATTCGTCCATATCGTTTGGAGAATATCAACTTTCAGAAAATTGTCTAAAAGGTTTCTGCGCTACCGTTCACAAGGGGAGAACAGACCTTTTGTCGTCAATTTTTCGGTATCAAGGACCCACAAATCATGGATTCTGACAGCACGTTTTAGAGGAAATAACTTACTACATACAGGAACCAGATTTATCTCCTTATTCGTTACCACGGTCCCAAAATATTTATATATGTTTTTCTGATGAAACATTGCCGCAGAATTACCACACTTTCTCTTTACTACATACGTAGTAAGGCGAGAAAGTTTAAAAAAATGTAATCAACATTGATAAAAACTGAAAATGTAATGCATTATTTTTTTGATAAAATTTCCTAAAACTTTATCACTATGGAGATCATTCTGAATTTCATAAAAATATTACACATTTTGGGCATGATACAATATTTCCACATTGCTCAGATCCTCTGACACTCATTATGCCAGCGCCGTGACGTAAAAGGGAAGGCAATTCGCCAAGCTCGCGTGTTTCACGGGCTTGCATAACTGCGCCTTCATGGCGATATTTCCATGGACGTTTTCCGGGAATGTAAATTCCATTTCAACAACGCCAACGAAGGATAAAAACAAGACATGTTTATCGAGCAGTAGAATGTAAAAAGAATTTTACAGCGCGATCCTTACGCATTTTCATTGTCAGGATTGATGCAATGTTCATTAAAAGCATGGGAGTGGAATGAGAAGAAAAATTCAAAAAAAAAAAAAAAAAAGTCCAGTGGACGCAATAGCTGGTGGCTGGTGCATATATGGCAGAAAGTGGTGATCAACCCAAAACTTGTATTTGATATTACAAATTTCTATTAATTTGTATTACTCAAACATTTTAATTTCAAAAAGTCCTTCAAGAAAGCAAGTTTTCTTTCCTGGTAATGCTTCCTGTTCCTAAGCAATGTTTACGGACATTTTCAGTATTGTATCTCATAAGTACGGTCTTCAACACCTGTAACTAAGTGCAAAACAATTCCGTTATACACTGTACCGTCGTATACTTCCCTACACTAAGACACACACTTCAGTTCGTCATTCGTCACTATAATTTTATTAACTTGAAATTCAAGTGCACATTTTCAATAGATTTTAATTTAAGAATAAAGCCCAGTTTTATTAAGGTGTCCGTATTAAAAACTAATACACTTAATTCATGAGAACTAAAGAATTCGAAATTAATATTCTTCAAAATAATAAAGTACGTCCTCAAAAAGTTGGGAAGAAGTGCGGGAAATTACGCGTAATGTGATATAAAAAGAATTCCGAATTAAGCACATATGGTTTAAAAATATTAATCATAAAGGTGGGAGACAGTAGACGGAGAGATAGGGAAGTGAGAAGTGTGAGAAAGAACTAGTGAGAGAGAAACGAATTTAAGTAAAAAATGTTTGGCTGAGAAAATGTAGGGAAATAATATAATGAGATAACGAGGAGGAAAGAAAGACGAGTGAAAAGTAGAAAGGAAAATGAAGTGGCTTAATAAAACTATAAACGCTTATACAAGTAAAAAATCAAAGAAGTTGAATAAAGATCTATTTTGTCCGAAAAAGGAAGTATAATTTAGGAAATAAATGTTGCAAAGATCGCCGACGAAATATCATTAAAAAGGAAAAAAGCAAGAGCGTCAATAAGTGGGAAAAACAAGGGATAAAGATGAAGATAGAAAAAGTTGGGTAAAAGCACAAGTAAATAAAGTAAAGAAGATTCTGACGGCAAAAGAAAACTCCAAGAAAATAAAAAATACAAGAGGGACTGTCAGAAAAAAACAGGAGAAATAAAACGAAAGCAGGCCAACCCACCCCAAAGGCGGAGGTCGCCAGTACGAAAATCAGTGCCAGCCCGTGGAGCGACTGAACCGCGCTCGACCATGCGCATCCTCGCCCTTTCATTAGTACACGGAAAATCCGCTGGGGAGCACGGCTCGTTTGCATAAATAAGGTATTACAGCAAAATAAGGCAATTAAATTTACATGAAGTAGAAGCCATTTAAATATAGTTAAATAAACTGCACCAGCATAGAATAAAGGGGAGAAAAAGCGCCCGAAAATGAGAAAATACAAAAGTAGCAGATAAAATTAATAAAATATACAAAAATACTGAAGCGCAAGATCCTTTCCAACATATTTTAGCTTAGCTTCTGGGATTAGCGCAGAAACTGACGGTGTTGGCTTTGATGAAGATTTACACACTGTTTACCTCGGCAATGTTCATTTTTTAAGCGTATGGATTCTGGTCACAGAATTAACTGACGCACCGTCACGTCATGTGCGAAAATAATTAAAACTGTAATAAACTAAGAACATCTATCATTTATATTGAAGAGAAAGTAAACAGATTGTAGAAGGGACTAAATCAAAATATTGCCTTAAAATTTTCTTCATGTTATTCATTACTTTATTCCTTAATTGTTTTCATTGCTTACGTTCTTAGTGGTAATCAACTGTAATTAAAATATGAGAATATTTCATTATTATTTTATTCCTGTGTTAGAAAAAAATATTTCTTGTTACAATTTTTTCTATAAGAATTCTATAATATCATTCATCATTAAATTAGTTGTCTTACAACAGCACATACTTTATTTCTCACATCATCTCACATTATTTGATACTTTTTCAACTTAGGAAGAATCTGATTTCAACGAAAATGTGACCTGAACCATTTTCTCAAGCGCCATTCGCTATATTAATGGAAAATATTTAATCAAACAAATTTGAGCCATTTTTGAGAAAATTTTAAAAATGTTGAGGCTTTGTATGGAGAACCTCCAAAAATCTAATATATCGGTTTCAAACACGCAGGGTCTCGAGTTCATCGAGATTGATGGGGAAATATCAATTTTGAAGACAAAACATTGATTTTGACTACACAACACGTTAGAGGAACAAATTTATTACTTACAGGAACAAGATTTATCCTCTTTTTCTACACCAGGGCCCGACCATACCAGTTTTCCAGTGGAAAAATTTCTTATTTTTGCCCTATCATTACCATTTACTACGTAAGTACGAACTATGGTGGGAAAGTAAAATCTAGATTGGATGAAAGTGATAATATTTAAATACTAGAGGCAGTAACGCAATATTGTTTATTTATCACAATACCTTAATATATCTGAAAAGGATTTAATTATATCCGCTGAGTAAATTCTCGCCATGCGCCTCTTTCCCTACTCCGTCGGAAGTAGTATTGGTTGTTGATCTACAGTTACTCATATTCTACCTGCGCTATTGAATTCAATTATAATAAATTTGGTATGAAATTGTATGAATTTTCAGTAAGTGTGGATTCATTGCAGTTGAATTTATCACTGGTTTTGATATATTTAAGTGAAACGGAGTGTAAACATAGATTCTGCTCTTATTGGTTGAGAAGGAGGATAGTATTTTTTTTAACAAAGCCTCATGTAAACCACGTTTATTATTTTTCAAGGTCAAGTGTACAAAAGTTACATTAAGATCTTAGAAAAACTGTCCAAACACTTGTATATTTAGCAGAAAATAATGATTTAATAATAGCTTAAATTATGCCCAACAAAGTCTTGTACTTTTCAGTGAAAACGCCCTCAAAATTGGTTGAGACATTCCCGAGAATAACCGGACAACCAAACAGACAATATGATAAAAAGTATTTAATAGTTTTCTGTGTCGTGAAAATAACCATACACGATTAAAAATACATTTAATTTGAAATCAGACACGATTCGACTTCGACTTTATTAATACATGACTTCGATTTTATTAATATAGTTGCAACAACTTGGCAGATGTACACATTTGTTATTGTTCACATTGTTCATATAGTACTCTTATGTTCACATTATTGTCTTTGTGCGAAAAGATTCAGCTACGGTCGCAACGTGTTCAGAATTAAGAAATCAAAATTGAATCCCTTCAGCACATGACACTAGAGATGACAAGGTAGTACTAACTTTTTAAAGGGAGTAAAAGTGCTATCAATCAACGTAACACCAAGACCAATTTCTTCCATCTCGCGTTTTTCGCTTCCATTTTTCAGCCTCTGGATCAGAACAGAGTAAAGTGAGGGTGATAAATCTCTTAGACAAATATCTGAAGATCACATCTGGTTCCCAACTACCTTGTTTTTAAAACTGCTTTTCTTTTACAACAACGAGAGACGCTACCGCTCATGAGAAATATGACACATCACAGACACATTCAAATAAATTGCCTAAAAAATTGAAAAACCTATTTCAATTATGTAAAATCTACTACTTATTAATAGCCTTTAATTATACACTAAATCTTGCCAGATATGATTTTAAACTGTATTTTATTGTAAATATTTTTATTATATTTCTGTTAGTTTTCTCGAATTACTACTTTCGAAATCAAATGAAAAGTGTATAAATCATTTTCTATATTTCCAATATTCTTGAAGAATTTGAAAGAATTTTTTTCATAAATACTTCGGTTTGGAAAATAAAGTAATAATAAACATTTTAGAAAACGACTGCAGTTTTGAAAAAAAAAGTTAACTCTCTTACTATTGTAAATATCATCTCTAAGTAATTGACAAACTCATCATTTTCGGTATTAGTCATTAATGTCACAGATAATCAGTAAGACATAAATCACAAATTCAAGAACTCAACTCATTGAAGAAAATTGAATGTGTATTTTAAGGGTGTTCCTAATCTTCGTGATGATTTTCTGCTGCCTAGAATCTCCTTGTAAAAATCCTAAACAACGTAGGAAGAGATCAATCTAGCTCTTAAACAATAACTTTAAATTATTAAAAGTTTTTCCTCTCCGAATAGTATAAACTATAGTATATATAAAAAAAACAATAGTATAAAAGAGCAATATATGATATACAAGTTATATATATATATATATATATATATATATATATATATATATATATATATAACTCCTATATTAACTCCCCAACATGGCATTGGTGTTGTTTTTTATCTATCGTCTAAGTTTATTTAGTTAAATTAAGTTTATATTTAGTTATGTATAGTTAATTATGCAGACTTAATTAAAATTGAGTTAATTCAATAACAATGTATAACTCCCCATTGAAAGTTCAAATACATTTTACAAAGTATACAAACTTAAAGTAATTTATAGTAACTAACGAAACGAGTGTATAAAGAGGTGTATAATTGCAAGAATGGTATGCTCAAGAAAACGAGCGACGATTGGAACGAGTTTTCTTACATACCATTAATGCAATTATATCCCTTTATACACATGTTACGTTTAATTTTTCGTTTCCATTTAGAAATAACTCATTTTCTTAATCCAACGCATCTTTTCCACCCGAGATACGCATTTCATGTCGTAATATTGCTTCTGGAAAAAATCAATTTTAGTGGGCCTTGCATTGTTTTTATTTCCACGAAATATTTTAAAAACTTAATGAGTATATTTAGTTAACTAAACCAGAAAAAGAATTTTAAAATGTTATTTAGTTACCAAAGCTATTGTTATGATGCATGTATTTTATTAGTACTTTTTATAAAGATACATACCACGTACAGAACGGAAACAAAACAACTCACATCAAATTGACTTATATTCATATATAACTACGATCTCTAGATAACTATTTGTAGTTTTACTGCGTAATTATTAGTTACACGATACCAAATCGTAAATGAACCTAACAGTTATAAGCAATTTAACACGCATGTTTTTCATTCCTAGTGGAAAATTCTTTTCACGTAAATTCCTCCGAATGGTTTCTCTTTAAATATGTATTGTAATGAAAAATTATAATTAAAGAAGATATTAATTCTAAGAAAATAAAATAATATGAGTGTATTAATATGGATTGATTAAATAAAATTATTCTGTTAGTTTCTATTAACCTCAAGTTTCTAGAATTGACATTTATTAATTGTTTCTTTTTAAACAAAGGTTTCTTATCCTCAACCGCACTTTGGCCCCGTGCAGCGCAGGAGGGGCCCGCCCGAAGCGTGTGGCAGGAGGCTTCTTGAAGGTGGCCGCGTAACGCTGGCGCCCGGGAAGTAGGCCGCGGAGGCGGGCGCCGCAGCTGCAGCCTCTAATTACTGGCGGGAGGGCCGTGTAACGTCGTCCATTAAACATGCAAACGCAATCCTGTTTGCTTAAACTTTCATGCTTTAATATATATTTCTCCGTGCGCGCCGCGGATTGCTTCTCTCCAGATTTAACACAAATGAAATGCGCATTCCGCTATTTTTACCCGCGGGGCGCCCCTTCCTCCGATGCCTGGCGGTGGACAAACTATGTCGCAGTGTTGCCAGAACTTCTGACGTAACCGATGGTTCTGGTTGCATTCTTTAAACGTCTGTTAAATTATCTGAGGTTCTAGATTGCAGAAAAGGCTGTTCATTTTCGTTTCTGAAAAATTCACTTATAAAAGAAATGTTTCATAATACAGCAAAATGAAAAAATCTTCCGTAAATATGGAAAAGTATGTTTCCGTAAATATGGAAAAGTATGTTTATATTGTTAGAATCTGCAATAATAAAGCTATTTGGAGGCTAATACTGTGTGTAAATCATTGAAATCAAATGTAATCTTCTAAAACTTTGGCTGTTTTAATTCTCCCCTTATAGTAGTTAAGGTTAAATTAAAATTCTGAAAGTTGTTGCTAAGTGACTAAACACATTGAAAATAATCCATAAGTTATTAAACCTGATGAAATGGATATTATCAACTTCAGATAATGAAGCCATAGGTGGTCTCAATCTTTGTTTCTTTGTTATATCACATAAAATCTTAAATTCTGTACTCTAATAAACCGGACATCGCTTTGTAAGTGACTAGTAAGAAAAAATGCCTAATAAATCAAGCTGATTAGTTAAGTTATTTTATGCATTTTCATAAAACGCACGTCGAGTTTATAGTTAAGTCGTTAGATCTGCTACCGTAACAACCAAAACTGCCTCCGCAGCTTACAACTCTGAACTCGGGAAGCACTAGGGCAGGTCAAATCCCGGCGGGAGATACCCTAGATTGGCTCTCAGAGCTACTTTGTAATTCTGAACTTTCGGCGAGTTTAGGTATCCAGATGGTGGTGCTAACAGCTCCGAGGCTAAAGTAACGCGCAATCTTTCCTTCACAGCGGGTCTTTGATGAGTAGTGGGAAAATCTCTATCATCATTCTCTCATCGGTAATACTTTTAGAACAAAGTTCAATTTCATAATCAAGTTCTTTGAATCTAACTCTACGTTTTGCCACTTTCGTAATTTACTTTTTATTTTCGTAATTTTTGTTTTTATTATTTCATGGTTACAGTTATATTTTACATCTTAATTATCACTTCAAGTCGCATTACAATAGTCATGATACAACTGCATACAGTCATGATACAACTGCATACAGTCATGATACAACTGCATACAGTCATGATACAACTGCATACAGTCATAATGCAACTGCATACAGTCATAATACAACTGCATACAGTCATAATACAACTGCATACAGTCATAATACAACTGCATACAGTCATAATACAACTGCATACAGTCATAATACAACTGCATACAGCCATAATACAACTGCATACAGTCATAATACAACTGCATACAGTCATAATACAACTGCATACAGTCATAATACAACTGCATACAGTCATGATACAACTGCTTCTCCATCAGAGGCGTTGGTTCAGTGAAGTAAAAGGCTCTTTGGGTTAAGATACCATTTCCGGAAGAGATATATTTATAGTGAAAATACAAATTGAGATCTGAAGAAAATTTTAAGTGTGGAAAATATACTAATATCGTCTAAATACAAAACAGGGCAAAACACAGTGTATATTCGTATCTCCGAATTAACAACTCGAATTCCGAATACCTCTAATACATCTTTTAATTTTCTCCCTTCGATTAATTTCTTTACATTTGTAAATAGAATACCGTTTCAAATTTCTCTATAATTTTATTGACGTATATTTCAAATTCGCCCTCGCGGTTTGGCTCATTGGTCAGCGTGCTCGCTTTCCATGACGCGACCCCGGGTTCGATTTTCGAACGGGCAAGATTATAATGTGGGTTTTCCTCGCAATGTCCCAGTATACATTGCTGTGTGATGATTAAAAAACTCGCTTCTCAGGCTGAGAAGATCAGAATAAGGCATGGGGATGTCTTCTTGCTAACCACACGTACCCTCATTACCTATGGCCGCGAGGCCGGAACGCTGCTGATAGGCCATGGCCCGTACGCGGGCTGTCGCGCCAAGTACAGACAAATTTCAAATGCATTTAATATGCTTTCAGGCCTATTTCATTTTTCCAAATATCATCCTTTAGTATTATGTCCTTCTAGAACGCGAATATCGACCCGATGAAATATTTGATAACTGGTAACTTTTCTATTGGCCCAAGCAATGATAAAAATCAATGTTTCATGGTACAATTCCCACCAATTCTAGAAATTAACATTCTAGACAACATTCCCAAAGTTGGGTCCTTAGAATTGCCATTAAAAACGACAAAGAAAGTAATTAGATAATTTTGAGAATTTTATTAAAATCTGTTTACTACATTTGCTTAAAAACTGTTTGGACTGCACACAGACAAACAATACCGTCGTCAGTTGTCAAATAAAAAATCATGTTCTCAATGTTTCATGAATCAGATTTAATAAGAAGTCATAAAGAAGGACAAGTTTGTACAAACAATTTATAAGTGTGTTTTGGGTGATGTCACCCTCGCATCTCTCATGCAAATACCATTCAAAATATTTAGGCAAGTAAGTTAAAAGTTATGACCGCATGTGTGTTTTTTATGCACCTTTGTGTCCCAAAATATGCATAATCCCAAACTTGCATTATCAAATATCAAAATAGTACGCACGATTAAAAATAGTTTCATGTGTTACCTCTCTATCTCTTTCGAGTTTTTAGAGGAACCATTGATTAGATAGTCACCCAAAAATCATAAAATCAGTATTGTCATTGTATAACGTTCAGGTAATTTCTAAGCTTGGTTAGAAATCTGACAATACTAAATTCTACCTCTACAGTGGAAGATATATAAAATCATCTAATAAAGAAGGTTTGTCGGGTTCTTAGACAACTCCTGTACTGTCATCAAGGACACATGGTTAGCGTACCGGACAGTTGTACCCACGTTTGTGGATTCAAAGTCGATCGAAGCCGTGGATTTTTAATTGCAAAAAATCTTTCTTACACTTTCCTTCAGATGGGAAGTAAATACGGCTGTCCCATGTAGCATATGTACTGGATGTAAAAAAGGTCGTCAAGCCTAAAAGAACCCCCTGAGCTAAATTCAAATCGCGTGTTTCGTCGCCCAAGATAATACTATCATTCTTCGCTAGATGGTGAAAGGAGCGTAACAAAATGTGCGAGGTCAGACGGAAGAGCGGGTCTGATGGTCCAAGTCTCGCCACGTAAAATAAGGCATTAACTAACATGTCAAAATGATCTCACCCGAGAGAACTCAGACATACGCAGGCAATGACAACGTCACAATGAAAGCCTGGAATTGGAAAGCGCGTCGAATTACAGGCTGGCTGCCATGCGTGTGCCCGCGCGTCATGTGGACTTCGTATTCCGAGCGGAGCGCCCGCACGGAGTGAGGGTGCGGGAGGGGTATCCCGTTCTTTCTACCTGGGCCTCCGCCTCCGCTGACGGCTCTGCCACTCCGTCGGCGCCGCGCCGCGCCCGCTCCAGCAGAAGCACACGGCGGCGGCGGATGAGTGCGGGCCCAGGAGCACAGAGGAGAATTCTCCAGATTTACCCGGGCGAAAATTCATTTTGGTTTCGCTCACCTCAAAGGGGCTATTTTTTAAGGAAAATTCATTTTCGTTTTGTTCGTCTCTGAGGAGTCGGGTTGTAGGGAAAATTCTTTTTTGACTCAAATCGACGAAATTTCCGTAAAATTCATATTTGTCCGTTAGCCTCAAAGAGACGGATTTTCAAGGAAAATTCATTTTTGCTTTGTTCTTATCTAGGGGGTCGGTTTGTATGGAACTTTATTTTTTGCCTCAAATCGAAATTTACGCAAAATTCATTTTCGTGCGTTGGCCACAAGGGGATGCGATTTTTACGGAAAAGTTGTGTTTGAACGATCTGAAAACGATTTCTTTTTTTAATTCATTTTCTTTTCCTCGCCTTGAGAGAATGTATTTTACCAACAGTTTATCGAATTTTAAGTTTAAATTTTCGAACTTCAATTTTAATTCGATTGAGTAAATATTTATTTCCGTGCGCGTCAACCACTAGTATCATTAGTCCCATAAATGTAGCCAACTTCAGAGAACAAACCCTGTCTGAAAAAGATAATTATTGTTTAACTTCGTATTTCGATAAAAAGTAATGCGACTACGTTGATATTGAAATATGATAGTTAAAAATGCAATTCTTACCGTCATAAATTATAGTAATGTATTCACATGCGTCTCTTTTCCACGTTATGCCTCTATGCATTGATGTCGAAACGAAATGATGCTAGATAGCAGTTGTCTACCCTAATTACTTAACCATCGGTAACGGTCAAACGAACTACAATAGAGTATAATTTTATTTTACTGTAAAGACAATTTCATCCGTTGTTGTAGAGTAAATCAAATAGACGACTAAGTTTTTATTAATGAGTAGAAAATATTAGCTTTCCATTTAATTTAGGACTATGTAATATTTCTCATAAAATGAATTTACTGACTATTCGAATTTTTAATTGTTTGATTACTTAATTTTCTCCTCAGAGACTAAATGAAAACGAGTCGACAGTAAAAGAAGGTCTATATTTGATTCAGGGTCGAAAGATATTGGTCAGCTCTGGCATCGTAGGGTTCTGGCATTCAGGGTCGTAGATTGAAAAAAAAATGGGTCTATTTATAAGGTTCTGATAACATTTAAAGAGCATAAATAAACAATGGTGACTTAACCAATCTATTTACATACGAACCGTAAAGTTATTTTAAAATTTCAGATTATTAGTTGAAATACGGCTACCTGGTGGCATATTTTTAGATAATAGCCAGGCCATGCAAAGCTTATCTAATAAATACAAATATTAATAAAACAAAAGCTTATTTTTCTTGGAGAAATATTCCCGATGTCACGCAATCTATCCAAGGTCGCTTTAAGTCAAGGATTTGTTTCCTTATCTCCAGTTACAATAGTTACCAATCGTCCTACATTTGGGAGGACAGTCCTTACTAACGTCAATTGTTGTTCTTTTTACTTTAAATGTCTAACATTTGTCATTTATTTTATCACATGACTAACATTACTACGTGGCATTGTTTATTGTTTAATTTAGAATATAAAATATCCTTTTTTGGACGCTGACAAATGTGCGCGTGATAGTGTCTATCTAGCGACTAAAATAAAAAGAGTCACTCAGACCATCTTCATCTGCATTTTGTAAACGAATATTTTCATTTGAATCACAAATGGAAAGAAGAAAGAAATAGAGCTGATGTTAGTCTAAAGTAAGCATTTATAAAAATAAATGTTTTATGTGGTTGGTTATTTTATATTTTTTATTTTTTTATTTTGTTTCCTGTCGAGTGTCCTCCCTTTTACCTGAGCATTGTTGGCAACCGTAAGGTACACATTTGCGCTGTTTGCAAGCGGGTCTTTGATTTAATATCCCGCAGCACTCATACGCTTCACGCCGCGCCCTGCCCTTAGGCGCTCGGCCATCCGACCCTCGTTGCCGCGCAGTGCCATGGAATCCCAGAAGGGGGTCAAAACTCTCCGAAAGCAAGTTCAAAATAGACGAGAAGCTCCACTCAAGGTAGTCTACGGCGCAGTTTTGTGAAAACTAAGAGAATCCTATTACAATCTCACCATTTCCATTACCATATTTTACGTAAGTTTTACGATGTTGGTGAAAAAATAAATCTGAAATGCGAAAACGTGTGTTACGTGCTCTGTAGCGAGGGCTGTCTGTTTGAAACCATTTTCTTATTTCACAGAATGAACTCTCGATATGGCCTAGGACTATCTGGAGCTAAACCCCTCACATAGAAATGCCGGTCCTCATCTAATAGTATGAAAAATATGCACCGTACTGCCATAACTTAAGTTCGCTGGTTCATACCTGGTTAGGGAATGAATTTTAGAATGTCAAAAAATCTCGAGGACCGCGAAAAACCAAAAACGTGGGACATGAAAAAAATCGGATAAAGTTCAACAAAATTGTAATTCATAGATAATTACCGTCTTAATTTCATCCCGCATTCACTTAATCATTACAGACGTAAGTAACGAAAAAGACAGTTGAGTCAGTGTCTAGCGGCGAACATGGGAATCAAAAGATTGTCGTGTTAAGTGCCATGGAGGTACCAACGTTTGTAAATGCCAAACAATACAGTCAAAATATGTAGATAATTAGAAGAGAATCTTCTAGACATTAATTAAAATATCTTTCTGTGAACGTAAATACATTTTATCTATTTTTTAAATTTTACAATTAGTTTTGTTGTCGTGATGATCAAAATATTTGCCAGACACACAAAATCAGACAACTTGATCCCGTCAATATTGAAAGTAGCCATATTTTGTTCACTTTTCCTACATCACTAGCCAAACTAAAAAAAATGCTCTCAAATAAACAGCTCAAATAAAGTTATGCTTTAACTAGTACAACTTCTTTCAAACTGCAGTCTTCCATGAGATAAGCGATTTGATTTACTTGAATTTCTATCCCTTGTGTTATTAATTATCTCTGGGGTATAGCTCAATGACGAGTATACAAAAAAATATATTGCACCTTGAAATAAATGTAGCTTTACTATGCAATCGGTTTGTGTAGCTCTCGTTTTGCTAGTTGAGGTATAAATAGTTGGTATTTTATTAGCAATACTAATACATAAAATCTGTAATTCGTTTACCGATGCAAATAATTTTTCTATAACTCAGAAGCAAAAATGTCTAGTTTTCCAATGTCGCTAACGTCACTTTTTTAAAATTTTTATTTGTCATTCAATTATTTCAGGATAAAGGGTCAAGGAAAATTTCTGTAGCCTCAAAACCCTGCGCACATTGTACTTCTCCCCTATACGTCTCCCCTACAGTTCTTACTGTTCTTTGACAAAATTAAATCAAATAAACAAAACTTAATAGAAAAAGTTGACTGTTGTAGTTGTAGATTAATAATAATTATACTGATAATTAATAAAACAAATAGTAATAATAATAATAATATATAATAATAGCAAAATCTATTTTCTCCCCAATGCTACTTGTGGCAGCTCTGCTGGATGTTGTCCCACTGTGCACCCTGCCCGCGTTAGTCCCACGCACGTCCCGTTGCGCGCGCGACCGGAACGAAATTCCGCCTTCCGGTGCGACGTCCTCTGGCGAGGACGGGTCTCGGCTGTCGGCTCCGCGTCGCGCCAGGTATGATGGGAGCCAGGTGGAACGCGGCGCAGGTGACAGAGTGGAAATTCGAGGACGCGGAATGCCAGGAAGTGGTCTGACTGCAGCTGCAGTCACGGTAAAGGACCTTCTGGGCAATTTCTGTACTGGAATGTACCCCGCCTTCAAGATATTAAACTGTTTTAAGTTTATTAACATTATTTCTTATAATTATTTACGTAAAATTACGTAATTTTTACATACATAATTACAGCAGAATTCTGTTTTTACCCCCCACCCAAAAAAAAGTTTTTATTTTTTCAAGAAAAGAACTAGATCGGTTATTGCAACAATCTCAACATTCTTGCCGTGTGTTCCCACTAACTTACTTCTGATTCTTGGGGTCTGAAGGATATGAGTGAACGTTGGAGAAATGATGAGATGCTAATGAAGAAACGAACGTGAACTTTAACAGTATGTTGCCCATTTTGTTTCTATGATTTTTTTGCTTATATTAATTTTATCCTCAATTTTCCTGCATTAAAATGAGAAAAAAAATCGTGTTCTTCTCATGACTTGTTGAAACTGATATATATATATATATATATATATATATATATATATATATATATATATATATATATATATATATATATATATTGAGATTTACAAAATTTCTCTACATTAATATCTTGCAAAGATCTTAGCGTCCGGCTTGCTGGGTCAATGGGTCACGATATATTATAATTCTTATTACCTTTATAATGGATTATAGGATCCGCTGACTATACAGCGCAGCTGGGAATCTGAAATAGAATGATTCTATATTTCTAGTTCATTTCTGTTTGGATTGACTAAATGAAAGATCACTTTCTTTTCTAAAGAACAAAATTTAACAAAGTTTATTGTTACCTTTTTAGCAAACAATTTAGTGAATTTAATAAATGATTTGATGTTAGGCCTTTGATCAAGATATCTTTGAATTTACAGTTTTATACCGCGGTTAACTTATCTATTCTTCGTTGATGTCCCTCGTAGACTTCTCAGTCGAAATATCTTGCGAGCTTGCCGTAGTTCAAAGTCCCAAGAAATCCTCTTCTGCCCCTATCCAAGCTGGTCTCAAACTATCAAAATTATCAGTCCCGATTACGTCCTATGACATAGTCCCGAAATCTATTACTCGGTTACCACTCCCGACAAAGTCCCAATTTATGCATCAATATTACTTCCACATGCAATATCTGCAATATCATTTACTGTCCTTAAAATTTCACAATCTGATAACCCGATTCTGACTATCTACACTACACTCGCTCCCTCTCACGAACCTACGATCAGTTTAGACACGCGATGCCGGTCAGAATCAAATCTTCCTGCATGATTCATCCCTCGAAGACTTCGTATTAAACTAACTTCCTCTTTTTTTAAACATTTGACCGTCCTTCTCTCACCCAGCCAATCCATACGTTCGTTATATTTTGGTGTAGCTGACCTTTCGATCGTCTAAACTTCTTCGCCCAATCCCAAATTTTCTACTTTCAGCATCTAGCCACCTCTTAATGCATTTACAAAAAACAAAAACTACATTGTTTATTCCCGGTCGTTGCTAAGCCCATGCTCTCGTGATATTTCCTAATGAATATTCCACCATATAGTCTACAAATAAATGTTAGTTTATTTTCATGTAACATATCGGTATGTCACAATATATCTGAAGTAAAATACATTTTACTTTCCTCTACTCATTTTCTCTCTCTGCTTTATACAGATTGCAATTGGTATACTCTTTCCTTCGTGCTGTTTTCTCTCTTCCTCTTTCGAGTTTTTAGAGGAACCATTGATTAGATAGTCACCCAAAAATCATAAAGTCAGTATTGTCATTGCATAACGGTCAGGTAATTTCTAAGCTTGGTTAGAAATCGCTCTCGATACCTATCTAGTTAATATTGTTCTGTTCCACGTTACTTCTTACACATTTCTATTAAAGTATTGCCCTTAATGTATTCTCAAAGTTCTTAATTATGCTGTAAGTGGCAGTAGGACGACATGCAAAAGAATTAAATGCATCTCCAATTCATGCGAAGAAAAGGATTTGATTGGAAGAAAGTAAAGGAGGGGTGACTAGTAACAATAAGGTGACCAGACGTCCCGTTTTAGCCGCGACAGTCCCTTATTTTGAGCCCCTGTCTCGTATTTTTTTGGCAGGAAAACGGGATGCTAAAATTTTTGTGATAATGACTTTTCAACATAAAATGCCGTGAACAATATTAAATGTATCATAATATATTACGTTTGCTTCCCATTCATTTATAAAATTAAGTGCAACATCATATTGTGCTCGTGTGCCACGTAACAAAAATGTTTCGAGAATCGGTTGTGGTTTTCTAGAAGAGAAAATGCAGCTATGGCGTCATTTCAACTTGTTCGTATATGCTATATGCTAACGATATAGTTATGGAGAAATTCAATAATCCGATTCTTCTGCTTCTGAGGGTTTCTGTGCGACTTAGTATGCAATCTAAAGTAAGAAATACTGACTTACTTCGTATGAACGGAAATGCAAGTAAAATAAATGTGATTTTTTTAATTTCTAATGTTCCTTTCTAAGGGGTTTTTTGATTTGCTTGAATGCTACTACATCATGGAAGTTATGCGTATTTATGCATTATTAATTTATTTAATCAATTTCCAAAAATAAATATTTGTGATAAAATATTTTTTTAACGTCCTCTTTTGCTCCTTCTGTAGTTGTGACAAATACTGAAATATTCTGTTTTTATGACTTCAAAATATGTACATCTTAAATTACAAAGAAGGACAAGAAAATTAACCCAAATTACAGTGCTCGCAGCCAAGAGAGAATACGAATACTCAACTGAACTTTATAAATAGCTTTAAAATGTACTGAATCGTAAATTACATAACCTGTTCGAAGTTACAAAATGACTGAAATGGATGTTGGTCGTTCGAAAGGATGGGGATAAAGTAAAAGAATGAGAGGTAAAAAGTAGTGGCAAAGTAGTGGCGGTGGTAGCGCATGCCGAAATACGTGAGAATGAGACTCCAAAAACGGATGAACACAGTGATGGGTGAGAACACAATGGAGGATAGATGAAGCGGTGGAGACTTGGGGCTTTAGGATGGCGCGGAAATTGGGTAAGGAGTCCAAATGCGGACGGGCAAAGCAGGATAGCTGGGAATGCTGAGAAGGCGGGATGCACGTAAGGCTCTCGAGGTGGTACTGCGAGACTTCGAGATATTGACGAGACCCTTGGCGGCTTCTGGCGGCTGCTGCAGCGGAAGAGGATGCGGAAGTGGCAGTCTCGGTTGACGCGGACGAGACGACGGCGACAGAAAGGGGTGCAGAAGCGGCTGCGAAAAGGAGTCAAAAACGGAGTAGGCAGCGTTGGTGATGGTGATGTTTAGTTTATTTATTTAATTTATTGGAGTTAAGGGAGCAACGTTTTCCGCCACAAATTCCACATTCATTGGCCTGGAAGCAAAACCGGGTCTTAGGTACTGGAACAAGCTCTTCTTTCTACCAGCAAAATTCGTAATTTTACAAATTATTAATTACGTTAGATTCATAATTCGTTTCGTTTGAATGACACTCGTAATTATTTTCCGAATAATTTAGTTACTGATTTGAGCGCCAGGAAATAATTAAGACTGTAACCTTGATGTTTCCTACGTAATTTTAATATTTCTCATCCAAAATTATGTCGTGCTAGCTCAGTTAATTGGGTTCGAAGTTCATAATTGTTGCCATTTACTTTGCAACCAATTACTCAATATGCCATCCATACGGAGTGGCGAGGAATCCGAAAATCTTATCAAAATATCTACTACTGGATTGCACGTAACGAATAATGATAATCAGCTTTCTTGTAAAGTAACAAATTGGAATTTATGAAGGAAGTATGATTCTAATAAAAGTTAAACATAAATTGTTACATCGTTAATCCAAAATGAAATTATCTTTGGTCATGACCAGTTTTCTTTATCTTGTAATAATTATAAATCAACCTTGTTATATTCGCGGATCTTCGCGCGCTCTTCACTTTACCATTCCATGGCGCCCCGTAGAATATTCACCGTCGTAGCAGCATAATCTTCCTTCTTCATGAAGTCCTCCACCTAATGTTCGCGCTTAAGATCAAATTCTCCCAGCGATACTTTTATTACCCGTCACTTCTCTTACTCGCATCACGAGTGGATGTCTATGCACGTATTATCTATTACTTTGTAGAATTCCTTCGTCTTTTCCCACAATAACGTTTTATCCTAATATAAGAAACGATAGACCTAATTATAATACAAGTTATTGCATCGGATTTGGTTGTCAAATCTTTCCTCGACGTGTTAAAATGTGAGGAGTCGACCTGCTCGTTACCGCGTTTCTAGAGAGAGTGTCAGCGTTCTTCATAAAACCCAAAGCATCAGAACTCTATGTCATCCTCTTTTGTCTAACCAAAAATACTATTTCCTCCTCCGCCCGGTCACTTCCACATCCTCTTCACCTAGCGAAAATGACCTTTAACGCCGGTTGTTTACTTGTCACATAACTACGCCCCCCCCCCCGCGATTGTCTATTGGCATATTTTCTACTTCATATAAATGACATTTTCATAAACAAAAATGGTTCGTCATTTTGGTATATCGTAGTACAAAGCGAGTACGCCAGCCATTACAACAGGAGTCCCTCTCATGAGTGCACGAGGATATAGTTTCCTTGCTTCTTTAGAACTTCGTTTTCTCGCCCAGTAGCACATTGAGAGATGGTGACGGTCAGAGTCACGGTGATGGCCAGTCATGGTGATGGCCAGAGTCATGGTGACGACCAGTCATGGTGACGGCCGGTCATGGTGACGGCCGGTCATGGTGACGGCCAGTCATGGTGACGGCCAGTCATGGTGACGGCCAGTCATGGTGACGGCCAGTCATGGTGACGGCCAGTCATGGTGACGGCCAGTCATGGTGACGGCCAGTCATGGTGACGGCCAGTCATGGTGACGGCCAGTCATGGTGACGGCCAGTCATGGTGGCGGCCAGTCATGGTGGCGGCCAGGCATGGTGACGGCCGGCGTGACGGTCATGGTGACGGCCAGTCATGGTGACGGCCAGTCATGGTGACGGCCAGTCATGGTGACGGCCAGTCATGGTGACGGCCAGTCATGGTGACGGCCAGTCATGGTGACGGCCAGTCATGGTGACGGCCAGTCATGGTGACGGCCAGTCATGGTGACGGCCAGAGTCATGGTGACGGCCAGTTTCATGGTAACATCATGGTGGGTGTAATGTCCTGGTGTTTATAAAGCCATGACGATGGTAACGGTACTGGTTTGGTGGTAGAGGTGGAGACGGTGGTGGTGGTGATGCCGGCGGCGGCGGCGGCGGCGGCGGCGGCGGCGGCGGCGGCGGCGGCGGCGGCGGCGGCGGCAGCGGAGGTGGTGGCCATGGCGTTGGAAGTTATCAACGGCGGCTATGGTGGAGGCGGCAGCGAGGCCGGCGACGGTGTAGAGACGGTGGCGGTCGGGGGCCTAGAGGCGACGGGGCCTTCGCGAGTCGAAGCAGTGTGCAGCGGAGGGGCGGGGAAGCGGCGAGGTCTAGACGTGCTTGGGCTTATTGGCATTCCTGGCGGGCGCCACGCTGCCGCCGGGCGGCGTCGTTTTTCGCCCGCGCGCCCCCGAGCGCAGCTAATAAGGGCCTCGCTTGAATGCAGTTCAAACAGCGGCCGCCGCCGGCAGGTGGCGCGACGCGCGCGTCAACAAGCAGCGGGGGTGGGGAGTGGGTGGGCGGGGAGGGGGTCGCTCGAGTGGGCGGAGGCCCCGCTTGCGAGAGGGGGCTCCAGGAACATAAACAGGGGGAGGAAGGGAGACGCGAGTTATGATGGACGAGTTGAAAGCAATCTGCCGTCGAAGGTGAATAAACGGATCGAAGAAGTTGAAAAGACGGAAGAATGAAAGGAAAAAGCAAGTAGGGGCAGAAAGGAACTGAGAAATTCCTGAGAGAGGTAAGTGCAGTGACTACGGCAAAACAAATATGAAGGAATGTAGGAAAGTATGTGAAAACATGTCAGTGAAATCCCAAGGGGAATAACATTGGTGTGTCTAACGAAAGGATCAGAGAACCGATTGGATATTTTTCGTAGTAATAACGAAATGAAGTCAGACGCCTTATACATGTATTGATTAGTTCATCATTTGGTCATGTTTACAATTGTTTACTTTTTTATATTTTCAATTTCACGGTAATAACAAAGTCTTATTCATAAGAAGATACAAACCGAATTACTCTTATGCAGTGTATTATTTTAACTCATATTATCAGAAGACAAGCAATGAATTTATTTAGATTTTTTTCCAATTTTGTACAAAAAATCAAAATTAAGACAATAGAAGTTCCCTTCGGTAATAAACTAGGATATACAAAACACCTTGCACTACCCAGCATAATAAAGGGAAAAGAAGCGCGTACAACCTACAAATCATTGTACAGAAAATGTGATTCATAGGAGATAAGTATAACATGAGTATAACATTTCAGAATAATGACTTGAGTATGTCTAACAAAACATGTAAATGCATGTATTCAACAAGAGGCAACACTTCTGAAAATAACATAATTCATTGATCGCTTATTCGCGGCTAATCAATGGTATATTTAATCAGCATTTTAATTTCCCATTAATATTTCTATATCTTGCGGACATTTCGCATTAAATATTCCATTATTCTAGCCCTAAATATTTTCAAATGATTAGCATTGCGAGTACGAAAGATGAAATAAGTCTTCAATGCAACTATCTTATTTTTCATGGTATAATCAAACAAATTATATATTTTATTTCAAAGCAATTACAAAAATTATTAAATGTATAATACAAATAAAAATAATCAAATTGTGACAATTCTTTAAAGTTGTCTCAACTCGTCTTTGATGTAAATCACCTTGAAAATGAACAATTACTACCCAATAAGTCTGTTTTTCTTTCAGAAAACTTAGAAGATAAGTTTTGCAACAGTTTTCATTGTTCAACCGCAAATTTTCTGAAATGTATTCAATTTATGACTGATTCGAGTCGTGGGAATTCTGATGCGGTGTTGTTGACATTACATGAAGAAAAGTATTTTCGGGTGTTTATAGAGAACTATAATGCACATAATATCTTTAAACTTTTATAGACAATGACTGAAAACGGCAAAATGGCAAAGTATTTCTTTATCAGTTTTTATACCATCTATTTTCATATTTTCAAACTATTGATTCTTTAAACTATATTACATACTATATACATTCAAAAAGAACAAATTCATAAAAAGTGTTTGTGCTCGAAGAAAAAGTTCACTTAATAACTGGAAGTAGCTAGTTCTAAAACGGATGACGGACGCTGATGTAAATAAATACTGACTGCTATAAGAAACTCTCAGGAAAGTTCACTCATCAAAAAGCACTCTAAAACACTATTGCCCATGAAAAAACCTTCTCATCTAGAGATAGACCAGAAAGTTACTTACAACTAGCGAAATTAATATTAGCACTCTCGTTGACGTGGAAGAAAAACTATCAGAGATTTTCATTAAGAGTTCTTTGCTTAGGACGCTTCCAAAATCCACAACGTCTGATTTATATGTCATCAGAAATAAAAATCAACAATCAGACGACTCGTGATTGCCAATGACGTCTGTGACAAAAAGCTGTCTCAAACGATCATTCCCAGTACTTGAGCCAATGTGTTCTCCTCATTGAAGGTAAACAGAAGTTGTTTGTGCTATTTTTTTCAAACTTTTTGTCGAATTTTGAGAATAAACAATTGTTAGGTACCCAAGGTAAGGGTTATTATTAACATATTATTAACGTTAAGAAACTTTTAGAATGCATATTAATATTTACTATGTGAAGATAATTGCCGTGGGTGGTTCTTGACGTGTTAAATAAATCAGTCTTATCTTTAAATAACCTTGAATGTTATCGCTGATAGATAAATTTGTTGTAAAAGCTGTACCATAACTTGGAAGGATTGGTGTGAAAAGAAACCTTTAAAAATATATTACACCAGCTTTGAAAAGAAGCAGATTCCTTGCGGGTGGCGAGAGCGCAGTACATTTAAAAACGATCATTGCCAGAATTTGTAAACATTTTGTACCAATGATTTTGAAGAACATTGCTGCTGTTACTAAATGAAGTAATGTATAGGCCTAAATACTTGAATTCAAAGCCTGTAAGTAGAAAAGTTATACGTTTTTAGTGCAAATCTCCGTATATTTGCTTGCAGCAACCGATCGAGGAATGGTCGTCGATCAGCCCGCCAGCGGTGACTAGAGGAACTTTTAGCTATAACAAGAAGGAAGCCGGAGTGCCGAGGCTTATATTCATACTAGCGGGCTATGGTTGAGGAAAACCTCGTTAACCGACTCATAGGTGGCCGGATCTCACCATCCTCCTACGAGGGAAGATCAACGCCAACTCCCGAGGAAAGAAAACATGCACAATGGACAGCAAACGTGCAACATGTCAAATGACTATCAGTTGACGCGCCCTAATCAATTTCACACCACAAGAAAGTCTTGTCAGATCTGCATTATGCGTATCACAGTGACGAAGAGTTGCTGGTGGCTGTCAAACACTGAAAAAATAATGCAACTTATGCTGTATCTCCCAAAATAAAGTTTCTTTCAGGAAATTGTGTTTTCTTTTTGTTGACGACTTTGGAAAACCACCTTCCTCGCTGCGAATATTTCAACAAATCTCTTAAATCATTCAATAATTATTATTTACTATTAAATTTATTTAACACATTATATAAAACCATGCTGATGAAACATTGGATTCCATGCTCTGCCTTTCTGTATCATGTCATGTTGCCAACAAACAGAACCTTTCCCATCCCCCTTTCCCAGGCAGAGCTGATAGGAATGCGCAGAAAATTTCGACTATTTGAATGCAAACAAAACACTGAAGAAAAGAATAAAAGGCATATAAATTAACTATGTACAGAACAAAAAGGATTAAAAGAAAATCAATAATGCAGAAGGCGAAGGGGAAGGCGAAGGGGAAGGCGAAGGGGAAGGCGAAGGGGAAGGCGAAGGGGAGGCGAAGGGGAAGGCGAAGGGGAAGGCGAAGGGGAAGGCGAAGGGGAAGGCGAAGGGGAAGGCGAAGGGGAAGGCGAAGGGGAAGAGGAAGTGGTGAACCCAGGGAGTTGACAGTCGGCGAGCAGACGGCTGGAGTACGGCAAGAGTAATTGGGAAACGTGATTACGTGGTAAGGATCTCGAAGGGCCGAGCCTGACTGCGCTAGACGGACCCAGTGGGAGAACAGTCTAACACTGGCCAGCAGTTTCCCTTTCGCTCTCACCAAAGCGGCTTACGAGCCGAATTTCTAGTGGACACTGAAAAGGAGTGTTCCTTAAGAGACCGATTCTGAAAGCTCAACAATCTTTTTCCATAAGTAGAGTTGGGAAGTTAATGTAATTGCATGTCTTTTGTTATTAGTCTTATCTTCCTGAAATTCAAATGTATAATATTTTCCAACCCTCCCAACCCCCAGGAAGCGAGCCGCATCTCCCAATTTTGTGGCCAAATGGTGAGGAGATAGGAAATGAGAGGGTGCTCTTCATGGTAACTGAAGCTGCACCATACTTGATGAAAGCATTCACCACATTAAAATCTCTGTTTCCTAATATGGTTCTACGTGTGACATGCTATGCACAAGCTTGCACATAGGAGAAGCAATAAGGTAGAAAATAAATGAAGTTTGGACATAATCTAAGACTTCATACTTCATAGACAGTGGGTAAACTCTTGAAAGGAAAAAGTGTTCCTTTTTCAGATAATGTATTGACCACAAACGTGCCAAAATATAAGTTCGTACACATATCATCTGATGTGATAAGAGCATTTTCTACGTACAAAATTATACTGTTTGATAGGATACATTGTCTGACAATGTATATCCTGAATAAAATTCTTGTGCTCGTAATGCAAAATAAAATGTGCAGAAGTATGTACTAATCTGTTTTTAATGCGAATATTACTTGTTTCTCTAGGTGCCAAAAAGATGTAATGCAATTGTAAAGCACGTTTTTGTAACCAAACGTTGCATATTTTAACTATTTATGTGCATAATGCAACGTTTTTGCGGCTTATTTGCTTGCATATTTCAGGACTAAACGCTTGCATGAACTTCCCAGCTCTATACGCAAATAATGAAGACTAGTTACTTAGAGGTCGTCCGCTCCTTTACGTTTTCCTCATTCGCCATCATCGCAAGCTGCTTTCACTTGTACTATGGAAAACGAAGTCAATGATTTCGCTGAATGTTTTTCAATTCTATATGCAACACCTCTTTTCTACCATGAAAAATTATACAATCAGAAAGTATATTGGCATATACTTTCTGATTGTATAACTTATTGTACAACTATAGGAAGTGTACAATTACGAAATTAACTTGAAAGCACGCAAATTAAATTAGTTCTCTTTGTACGAAAAATATTAGGTGCTGTAACGTCACCAGTTGCCAGCCACGTTTCCAAGAACTCCTAGCGAGCATTGGATAGCTGGCTGCCACATGGGGACGAACAAAAGGCGGCACATAAGAGGGAGAGTAGGATCCCCCCCCCCATGATGCAAGGCGAGTGGGGCAGTTTAAATAACCCCGTCTGTGGCGGCGTGGTAGCGAAATGACAACACGGACACGAGCTCTATTTACTAATCTCTTTATTTACAACATTTACACTATGTACAGCTCTGGGGTCACGTTCGCAATCTATCTCCGTGACTCCCAGGCACACTGATCCCCTTCCCCTGGCTAATGCATCCTCCACCCAGACGCTTTACCGCGCCGGTGCGCCTACACCAGTGCTACGCACTCGCAGGGTCCCGACGAATACATATCCGCCTTCCGGGACGAGCAGACGTGTCCGCACGCGAGGCACATTCACGACGAACTCTCCCCTTCTGCATCTCCACTAACGTCTTTTGGCGGTCACGTGGTCACCTCCAGCTTCCCTGAGGAGAAACGTCGCTCAGTCAACACATGCCCGCTTCCCGGGGGCCAACCTCCATTGCCCCGTTCGCTTTGCGTCCATCTTATGTGTCGCCATTTGTTCGTCCCCATGTGGCAGCCAGCTCTCCAAAGCACGCTAGGAGTTCGGAAACATAGCTGGCAAATGGTGATGTTACAGTTTGTACATTTTATTTCGTATCCACTCAACTACGAAACAAGTGGCTCAAATAATAAGTTGCCGTGTTTCCGATCACATAACAATGCGCTCCTTTCACAATCCCGAATAATGTCTAGATTCTATAAATGTCTTCTTATTTGAAGCAATTATTTAGAGCTTAAAAATTCCTTTTGTTCGAAAATGTCGACTCTGATTCGCCCATACTGCCTCGGAACTGTTACGTCGGTCTTACTCTTTGGGATTGAACTTACAAATTCTAAGTACTAGTATACGTCTCTTTAAACGTTTATGTACGAGCTTTGTGCAGTGCATCCGGCGATTTACACATTTTTAAAAGAGTTTTCATGCGTTGGAAATGTTTATTTGTGCGAAGCACGATTCTAATAAGAAAAGATTAAACATATTGCAATTCATTAACTCACTCATTATACGGAATAGCGCAAGAAATCGTGTCAATTGTGGCTTAAAATTAAACAATAAAAATATTACCAAAATTTGTGTTGTTTCCCCTCTTTGAATCCGTAGTTCTTTTGATGAACCACATCCAAACACGGCATCGCCTGAAAAGTTTTTCTGAAGAATATCTTCTTTCCTTGTTCTAATATTCTTTCAAATGTGTATAATTAAGGATACTATAATGTGATTTGGTGGTTCTAATCAAGAATTATCTAAATCTTCAAAGAAAGAAATCATTGCAAGTAATACTAATTAATTTTCCTCAGAACAATTTCACAGTTCTAAATTTCACACCTCACTTTTAAATTAAATCAGGTTCAATAAGCTAAGAAATTAAGTTTCATTATCGTAAACCTCATGAACTAAGAAATGCTTCATGCTATGATGGGAAGACAGTATTGAAATTCACAGCGTTTCACTTGTTCCATCCTCCACCCCGAAAAAAAGTATCGCATTTGAGATGCTTCAAACTCTCCAAAACATGTTTTTGGCAGCTTATGGCGTATTTCATGCTTAGCTGCCAACCAACTTAATGTGTTGGGGAAAATAGCGATAGAACTCTGCCCAAAGACTTGTTCTGAAGAGTTCTTTAACGCTATGTTGTGAGTCGATTAATTGATTAGTGTTTCGGGGCCATCAACTGTTAGGGTCATCAGTTCCGTAAGTGAAGTGCGTGCTTTTTATTGCGAGTGGTGGCGGTGATCTTCCCCCGCTGGATGTCGAGATCCGGCGCCGACCTACACGTAAGATAGCGGTGGTTTCCACAACCAAGTATCTCCCCCCACCGGGGCATCGCTCCATCCAGGACAAGTTCTAAGCTCCCGACTTGTGTGGTAGTATAGTGCACCTAAGTGTGTATGTTAGTAAGATGTGAGGATAAGTCGATAAGAAAGAGGAAAGAAAGATTATGTGCGGTTCGAGGCCCGTTTGTTAGGATATTGCTCCGGCATTCGGCTGGTGTTGATCGGAGAAACCACGGAAAACTATCGATCAGAGCAGCCGCCCGCTAGAATCCTCCTCCAGACAACGGCTGAACTCGATCCAACTATGTAGCTATCGTCGAAAATTCTGCCCCCGTTGGGACTCAAACCCTAGGACCTCCCGGTCAGAGGCACTGCAGTGGCATCAACTGATGCCCAGTTACCTAAGCTGGTTGTGTTGTGAGGTTTCGGGGCCATATAGCTTTCAAATCGGGCGCAGTTCATCAAAATGATAAAATTTCTGTACATAAACTATGCAATTATCGTTAGCAAAACTATAGCGGCCCTTTTTGTCTCTGCCGCGACCTATTTTGTCCGTTTTATACTATATGATTTCTTCACATACTACGCTTCCCCCGATACTCTCTTCACTTATCTTCTACTTAATGTTACGTGTAAAATAGTAATAACGTTCTTGAGAGGTTCTAGTTCCCCGTCGTCAGACCGAAACGCTTCGAAAGTCACCTAGCTTGGCCCGAACGGGGAACCGAAGTGGTTTAACCGCGAGAAACGAAGTTCGCAGACACGCAGGTTACTCGATTACTACACGCATAAAGAATGATTTAGAGGTGCAATTCTCCCAACGTTATTACTACACGACAAAGTAGTTTCAAACGATAGCAACAAAGACAGGAGAAGATTGAATGTTAATAAATTCAACACAATTTTCCATAATTACATAACTAATAGGATATTGTTCATTTCATTATTTTTAAACTTAAAGTGTGGACGATTAATGTATTAAAACGTTAATTTTCGGAGAACTGTTTTCAGTAAACCGTAATGAATTTTCAAACGCATTAAACTTGCACGTATACAATTGACAATTTTAGTATTTGAATAACGTACTCTGAATTTGATTGGTTTCGGAATTCTGTAGACTTCTGAAATCTGAATCCAAAAGAAATAAACTTGTGGATTTTTAAAGGAATGGCATGGCAAAAAAAGATTAGTTCCCGATTGGAAGTCGTCGTATTCAAACAATTCTTAGCGCACAACGTGATCTCCATTATTAAACAATCGGACAATAAATAAAGTTTCGACAATAGCAGGGTTTAAGCTACAAATCAGTGATAATTCGATTGCTTTTATTCGATATGCTCGTAGTTTTTTACTGCCCACAACTGCGCAGAATATGTTTCCTGCTGTATATTTCTCTCTCTCCGATTTGAGCAGGCTGTCATATTTCGGATATTGCACGGAAACTGAATGCGAATCTGTCTAATAAAAAACAATATTCCTCGCTGGGAAGTGGAAAGCGAACGCAGTGAATTATGGGATGGGGAGGATAACCTCATCCGGCCTTTTCCTGCAACAAAAAAAAGTCGATAGCTGAACACACGGAAGCGTGGTCCGCCGCCCGCCCCCGCCGTCCGCTGGACATGCGGGGAACGGAAGGGCAGCGAGGCGACAGGCGTGAAGGCAACCGGGGGCGGGGGGATTAAAAGAAGTAAACGGGAGGGTGCGAGCGGAAGAGTGTGAACGCAAGGGTTTGAAGAGGAGTGTGTAAACGGATTGGAGAGAGTGGGGGGAGGGTGTAAATAAGACAGTGAGATATTGGGAGGGAGTAGAGGGGAAGGGAAGAGAGTGGAGGGGAGGGAAGGAGGAGAGAGTGGAGGAGTGGATGGAAAGGGGAGAGAGTGGAGGTGACAGATAAAACGGGTGGAGGGAAAGGGGAGAGTGGAGGTGATGAGGAATAAAGACTGGAGGAGAGGAGAAAGTGTAGGGGTGGATGGGGAAAGGGAGAGACTGGAGGTGAGGAGGAAGAGAGACTGGTGGAGAGAAGTGAGAGAGACCGGAGAAGAGGAGGGAGAGAGACCGGAGAAGAGGATGGGAGAGAGTGGATAAGAGAGGTAGAGAGAGGAGGGGAGGGGAAAGAAAAAGGGAGGGAGGGGAGGAAGTAGAGAGAGAGAGAGAGAGGGGGTAGATAATTAGCAAGGACGGAAGGTAATAGTAAAAACTGAGAGAAAGGTCCATCCTTCCTCTACGGCAGAAACTACATTTCTCAAGAATATTGTTTTGCAAGGTAGGGCAATCTGAATACGTAAGAACTCTTCACGCTCGTTGTCATGGGCTGATGATATAGCCTAGGTTTCATTTTAAAAATCGAAGTTTTATTGGTTTTCAAAAAGCGATTGTTAAATTTTATACATCGTAAGTGCCTCTGGCCTCAGCTGATTTTAGTAATAAGCTCATCAATAACTGCAACAGTTCAAGAGATATGCGATGATATCTTAAGTGAGTCATCCTGTAGTGTGAATGTCCAACAATAGTTTAACCACTTATATGAACCATTTTGAAAAGAGGAAAAAAGATACGAAATCCGATGACAAGGTTTAATCATAATATTTGGAACCACTTTTGAGAACATTTTTAAAGTGCTGATGAGGCTACGTGTAAAGTACCCCCAGAAATCAAAATATGCATTTCAAACTCAGAGGACGTCGAGTTTATTTAAATGGATCAGAGAATATCAATCTTGGAGAAAATTGGCTCAACGGATTAGGCGCTAGCGTTGATTACGTACAGGACGGACATAAGCTTTGTCATCAATTTTCAGTACCAAGGACTCACATAACATGGATTTTGACTTCAGAACGTGTTAAAAGAAGTAACTTCCTATTTATAGGAACAAGATTTATTCCCCTTTTCGCTATCAGGGCCCGTCAATAAGGTTTCTTTTTGTCAAAAATTTGCTGTTATCCAGCGCACTCTTACAAGGGCGAGAAAGTACGAGTAAAAAAGATCCGGGTTACTTCAGCTATATTCCTTAATACTATGCATTACATGAAGAATCGAAGAACCATTTGGGATTTTGATACGAAATATTTTAGTCTAGTCTATCTACATTTCCGAGGTCACAGCCCCAGTCATTTTGAACGATTCTTTAATAAAGGAGTTGGGAATCCACGTTGTCGTTGCAATAACATATACATTACCTTGTTCTGCTACACTGAGTTCAGGGACTGACTTTGACTTATGTGCGCCCTAGGCTGTCAAATGTTTTAGCGCCCTTTTAATTTGCTTTTTTAGACAATTAAGCTACTTATATTTTTAATAAAAAAATATTGTACGATATTTGTAACCGACGCAAATATTGTGTACGTATAATTAATTGAATATACGTGCACGTATATATAATTCCCACCGAGATATTTGATTGTGTGTGTGTGTATATATATATATATATATATATATATATATATATATATATATATATATATTGACACGTCACGGGATTATACCAACCCGTAACGCCATCATAAGCCACGAGAAAAGCCCAGAACACAGAGAAATAGGGTACGCGGCGGAGCGATGGTCCGAGAAAGCGACATCTACCCGCAGATTTTCGCACTCCGATGTCCGAAGTTACGGGTAATGTTTTTCTTGAGAGGGCGCGAAGGAGGAGAAAATTCACCCCTTCAGAAATTTCCCCAGGCGGAGTCACATAAATACCGCGACGCGCTTCGGGAGAACTCTTTCGATTTCGACAGCGACGGCGACTCAACTTAATTCTTCGGCGATAGTCACTGGTTAGAGCAGGAGTATATTTTAACTTACTTAGTTAAAACTGATTTGAGAAACGCGTTAATAAGTGTGATAGAATTCAGAGGTGAAGTGCATGTACAGTATTAGCACTAACATTACGCGAGAAAGCAAGCGATGTGATTGCTTGAATCTGAAATAGTTTCATACTTGAAATTAATTCGCGCAGAAGGACTTTAAACGAAATCCAGCATTTAACTTTGTACGTCACGACCACGCACGCTCAAAGTGTGGTATGTCGGCCGAGTGCTAGAAGTATCCAATTCAATAACGTTAGTTATTCAAAGCTGGAAGCGCGAACAACGGGTACGCGGCACGCAGAAGAAGAAGGACGACTCCAGTGAAGACCCAAGCGTAGGCGAGAAGGACTTGGACCAAATACGTGGATGATACGAGCCCGGAGATCGAGAGAAGGGTCTGGAATTTGGACGAGTGGCGGAATCCGGAGAATCGGGAGAAGGAAGTGGTACAATCGTGGAACATCGAACCAGTCAAGTGGCGCGGCGAGGACTGCGAGCGACCGAAAATCCCAAGGTTAACTGATGGCGAGCGGGAAGGAGATGTCGAGGTAAAGAACTGGCAACTTCTATGCAGCAATCTGTTGGGAAATCGTGTAGCTTTAAAATACCAGGCGAAGCGTCCTAAAAATAGGTGAAAGTTCCAAATAAGAAACTGGGAGAAATATTCCGAACGTATGAGCGGCAGTTTAGATTTCATTCGCTGTACGCACTAGTAAATTCGTTCGAATGCCATACCTTGTACAATTTTCCTAGAGTGAATTATGATTTTTCATGTAGTGTAAAAGTGATCTTATTTGAAATTCATGCTTTCATTGTATTATGTCAGGGGATAATTAGTTGTTATAATTTTGTAAAGGGTCCAATTTAAGTAACGTGTGTGTCACGTTCGTTCTTTTGTTTGAGTTCACAGCATTGTAGTAAATGTGCAGCTTAAGGCTGACACCATGTGAACAGTCTATGGTAGAATAATTGTAGAGAATCATTTAAAGGGCCGTGCACGGAGAACACTTAAGAATAGCAAGAGTTGAATGAGGTACACGAAAGTAATTCAGAAAGAGGTAGAAGCAAAAGAATTGTGAATAGTAACTATTGAAGTATTCAGGCAGTCGAGGTGACGCCTATACATTTTGTGGTTGTGTTCTTTTTTTTTGTTTTCTGTTTTCTTTGCAGTGACCATCTACGCAAAGTGCATACTTTATTGTATATTTGTGCCACTGTGTAATTTTTTTTTACTGAATATATGCTCATTTTACCAGAATTTTACCTAATTCATTGTGTCAAGGGTTCAGACCTTTCTCATACCCGAAAGATCCTGCTTCCTGAGAATTCAAAGCTCGCTTCACGAGCATTCATTCTTTCACGCTCTATCGCCACCGGCTGGAAGGTGTGTGTGGTGTGTGTGTGTATATATATATATATATATATATATATATATATATATATATATATATATATAAACAATATTTTTGTATTCATTTTATCCATTTAATCAATGGATAATTATTTGATTAATTAACACTTTGTTACAAATATAAAAGAAATATTTCTATAAAAAAGATTCAGAAGTACGCCTTATAAAATTTTGCGATCACTGAAATTCGTCCGCCCCAAAAATTGTGCACCCCAGGCTGCAGCCTACTCAGCCTGTTGAGTATTCTAGCTCTGACTGAATTTATAGTTTTTTATCTTATTCTTTCCATACAACATTCATATGACAATTTAACGTTTGACTCTACGAGTATCGATGAGCACCTCCTGAGTAGAAATGTGCTTCAAGCGCTTTCCTATCTAGCCGTGCTAAAATAACAATCTCGTGAAATGTCAATGAAAACTTTTTCAGTACGACATTATTATACTCCGCTAGCACTAACATCCCTTCAGAACTGAAACGCCCCTTGCAATCTTACAAATTTTAGATATCACTAGCAAAACAAACTTTCATTTGCCGTTGATTCGCAAGAGTTCAAATCGTTGGAATGATTAAAATGATCTAAGAACCAGTGACGACTGGTGACAGACTGGAGGTTGCATCTCCATCGAATGACGGAAATGTTACTTCTAAAATTTAAATACGAATATGCGATAAAAATGCAATTCAAATCAATTACAACAGTTATATAAAAGTCTATATTGAACCATTACTCATATTTTTATGCGTCGCATCCGTGTAAGCTATAAGCACCTCCCGTTCACGTGGTTCTGGCTTTGATTTCCACTAGGCACTTAAGTTCGACTCCAGCACATTGCAACAAGCACTATTGCTTCGACACGTTTCACACAAAATTATTTTCCTTCAAAAACTTCATTATCCTGGTATATTTGAAAATAATGAAAGATCTTCGACACACAACCATATTCACAAGAACGCTCGCAAACTGCTGGCCAATCAACTGCAGGCACACCGGCTTCCGATACACTATAAGGGACTTCCATCCAGAACGGCCACTTTTACACAAGGAATTCATCAAATGTACGTTTTCAATCAACAAACCTAATATCAAATGAAAACAAATTCTCCAGATATTGTAAACAATGCATTGAATATCGTCAATAATTGAACTTGTGTACTTTCAATAACAAGCGAAAATCATAAAATACGTCGCAGTGTGAAGACGAAATATGAGTATTCCCCTGAGATTCCTTCCGTCGCTGTGCTAGACAGCGCCACTAGCAGGTTGCCCAACCAAAAGGCCATATGTTTCCCGTGTCAAATTGAAGAGCCAAGTAGTAACACCCATTAAGTAGCCAAAAGCGTAATGCAATTCCTGGCAAGGCACCAGACACAGGAGAGAGCACCAGTTGGACGCTCTTTGGTTTCAAAATTATTTCATATACATCGATATTGCTGCAATATCTTGATTATTGAATGTTTTAAAAGGAAAATGTATATTACTAAGATATTATTAGATCTTTTTCATTTTCTGGGGGTTTTGCAACCGTGCAACCTAAGCACGAGCCACCACTGCTAAGAATATGATTCAGACTTGGGTTGAACTTTCTCTAGGGCCGTAGTACGGGCCTTGTGATATAAATATGAGGTCTAGAAACAAAGTGGCATCAGTCACATCAGTGCGGTTTGTTGCGAGCTACATAAAGCAGAAGATGAAGTTTAAGAACAGTTGGGTAAGAAGAGATCACGGTACGAACTAGAGAAGCAGACGGATGGAGGGGAGGGGAAGGGGGAGGGGAAGCGGAGGAGGAGGGGAATGATGGGAGGAAGTATACTCCGATTTTTACATAGTGGCACTTCAAAGTCACGAGCTAGACGGAGAGAGGAACACTGCCACCCAATCTGAACTATTGTTACAACTTAGTTTTTTAGTATTGGACCACCCGATTGAATGACGTCCCCTCACCTTCCAGCTCGTGACCTTGAAGTGTCACTATGTGAAAATCGGAGTACAGATGGGTATCTCCTTATGCCTTCCCTTTAAAATGCAGAAATGCGTTCTGAAATAAATGAATGCAACATTGCTTTAAAAAAACGAATGCTTACGAAAAGTGCGATTTCTTCATATTCCGTATAATTTGGAGACGCGCCCAAGGAAAGGCATGAACTATTTATGCTTATTTTGCATCTCGCGAACCATATCCCCATTTGCACAAAACTTAAGCATATAAATGGTCTCCTTCTTTCTACTCTTCCATTCTAAGCTTTCACGTAAATTCCTCTTGGCCAATCTCATGGGACACTAACACACAGGACACAAAATCTCGGTGGCAATTTACGGTTTTGAACCCACTTAATCTCATCCGAACACACTTTTCGACACCATTACTTAAAATATTTATTCTCAAACACAAACATTGGACAACCAAAAATACAAATCACCGAAGATCAGAACTCAAGAAACGTAAATGTTTGGCAGCATCTTTGCTAACCACTTTGACAACTTCGAGGAACGTACACAAAATCAAAATAAAACTGCAAAAGTACCGATTTACTACCTTCGCTTCAATGGACAGAATCGTAATGCCGCTCCATTACGGTATTAACTAAAACGTGAAATGAATGAAAAAAAGTGACCAATCGACAAGAAGCCTGATTTTCGTTGAAACCTCTAAAGTTTCGAAAAACGAAAAAGTTTAGATGTTTATCTGCATTCCCATAACTACAATAATGAAGGCGAATATTTTCTTAACGAACTACATGTTCTTTAAAATTAGATCTTTAATCGAAGTCGTTAACATTTTTTCAAAATATGAGTTTTTGTTAAAAAATTGAAAGTTTGAAGCTGCTTTTGAGAATATAATTGTTTAAAAATTGCCTATATTTCACGTAAAATTATGCGGAAACTATTCGTGTTTTCGAAAAATTGTACATTACCTTATTTTAAGATGTCTTTGAACAACAGATTTCATTTAGGGAAAATCCCTATCTTCAATATTGTAGTTGGAGAGAGAGAAAAATTTCGAATTTTTCCAATTTTCGAAAAATCATTTGATGAAAATCAGACCTTCGCCATTATTTAAGCGTTCTTTACGCTATCCGAGGACAAAATTTAATCACAAACTTTTGAGCCATTTATGACAAAATTTTGAAAATGTTTGAAAGACTTTGTGTAAATTGACCCCTAAAAACATAGTGTTTCAAATTAGAGTTCTGTTGAGCCCTGGAGTAGCAACCCCCAATTCCTTTAATAACATTAGTTATATTAAGAATAAATCGATTAGAGAATATAAATTTTGGAAAAAACCGACAACGATTTTAATCCAGGGGCGGAGCGGGGCTGACGGAAAGACAAGACTTTTGCCATCAATCGAATTTTCGGTTTCAGGATTCACAAAACGCGGATTTCCACTACACAATGAGTTAGAAGTAATTTACTACATATAGTATGAATAAGATTTATCATCTTTTTCATTACAAGAGTCTGTCAATAGGAGTTTTCCTGTCGAAAAATCGCCAATTTCCGCAGGTTTCCAACATCTACTTTGTCTTCATTACATCTTTACACACTTTGTGTTCATTACTTTTTTACAGTCAGCCGAGAAAGTAAAAATCAAGAAGCATGACCAATCACATAGACAAGAATGCATGCATAGAATATTGCCTAGAGTGCTTGCACCAGTCAACATTTTGTACACAATTAGTGCATGCCGGCAATTGATTGTTAAGCACAATGAGAAAATGGATAATATACGTGCGTTTTGTTGAGCCCCGAAATAACATAACCTTGGCTTGTTTACCAACATTAGTTGCATTAAGAACAAATGATAGCAATGCACGTTGACAAAATCTATTAACCAGAAATATTCGCTATGTAACTATTTTGCATCGAAAAAACGAACTACAGATTTGACGCAATAGTCCTGTTGTCGAAAGCCACCCCCCACTCACATCCTCTCGCATGTGGCAAAATGAGGTCACAAGAAAACATTTGCAAATATGAAAATAGTTTCTGGCTAGAACGATTGCATCCAATTTTGCTCAATGACGAAAATGAATCATGTGATAATCAGAGCGCTTCCAGGGCTCGTAAATTTTGTGGGAATTCTAGAAAGCGCAGTGAAACACGTCGGTAAACGACGATATTAATCCATTTGTTCGAGTTATACGGCATAACATTTTGTCTCTATTCTTCGCGCAATATACACTTCGCTTTGGGGATATCCCAAAAATTAGCGCCGAACTCTAGTGTAGTACATATTGAACCGAAAGAAGCTGACTAACCACGTATGAAACACATAGAACCCACAATATAATTGTCATAACCTATTGTACTATATACCGATAGGAATTACGAGATTTTATTATTTATTTATTACTGTAAGGAGCATCATCGTAAGTTAGTTCAAACTTTACTTACAGAGAACGTCCCATGCAGGAGCCATGCATTCTTCTCATCCTTTTTCATACAATTTCCACTTAAGCCATCTTTCAGACATTTCTTTCTTCAAATTCTAGAAGCACTTACAAGTATCAACCGTAAATAAGATGAAAAGCACTGAAAATGTACACGAAATCGAATAGAACCACGTGAATCACCGTCCACCACTATCCGCCATCGATAAGTGTCACCGACTGGGCCCATGAGTCAAGCACCGCATCTACAATTTCTTGTAGTACATAGAGGCGTCGCAGATAAAATAAAGGATTTTTTCTTAATAATGATATTAAAACAAATGCATTCACGTAACATGAAAATATCATATTTTTTCTCTTGAAGATAGAAATAAAAATTACGTATGTCTTCTCTGAGCTGATGGCCCGGCATTCTCCCATTCCTTTCTCAAAGTACGTCACACGCAGTTTTATCTTGACGGTAAATAAACAAATAAAAAATCTTTGTCGTAAGTTTCGTTAAAATGAATTAAAGTAAAAAGAGTCCACGGCTGCCCAACAAACGAGATTTACAGCGAAGCATTTCGAGTTAAGGCAGAAAAACGTAGTAGGGGTTCAAAACATCTCATACCTTCACAACATTTGTCTACATGAAAATGCAAGTTTAAATTATTAAAAGGGCTCTTTTACTGTCGTTTCCTATTAATCGTTTCTGTGATTCTTATTTTCTCTTTTCAGACTCTTCTACCTTGATCACAGAAAACATTTCAGAAGGCATGGGAGAAAACATCCCATATTTGGGAGCAATCATTCTGATATCAGTAATTTCTTTCTACAAGCATTATCAGAAATGCCATTTTCCTAGGATAAGTCTAACTACTCCCTACGATGTTTTTACTCATTTGCCATTAATTTTATAAAATGTTAATAATTACATAAATGAACCAGAGATTACAAAATGAAGTATTTGTTAGATTGCAGAACTGATTGACAGTACTTTTTTGAATATGTTACCACTAGAATAATACAAATTGTCTAGTACAAACAAATGATCAAAACTTGTTTAACATAATTCTGAGATTTCATCACTCGCATGTTTGTTAGAAATATATTTTCAACATTAATTATATGTTCAAAACCATGTTTCACAAATTTTGTGAAAACTTAACTTCCTTAACAATAAATGAAGTTAATTTTCAACATGAGTAAACAGGAAGCCAATAAAAAAGATATCAAAACATTTATATAAAGGCAAAATATATGCTACTAAGTTACCCTACTCTATCCAAATTAATATATTATTATCCATTACAAATTCTCATGCTTTTCAATGTGTATTTAATTTCTACATTTCTAAAAAACTATCTTTATAATTTATATAACAATCACTGATGTATACTGATGAAAACTTCTTTTAAAAAATTAAGGTCTGAATAAGGTCTTATTAACTAATTCAATCTGATATCCAAGTGAAGTTTCTGAAACATCAAAGCAAGAAATAAGAACTATAATAATTCGTGCTAAAATTAAACAAATTACTAGACATCGGATGTTTAGGGAAATGCTTATTTTTTTCTAGAGAACTTATTTAAAGGCTGATAATATATGTCCACGAATCATGACAAATGATGACATATGACAAAGTTTTATAATGCTTATTTTAGCATAAATGCCTATTTTTGCATAAATACCTTTTTTAGGACTTTTTTGCCTTTTATTTATTATATTTATATACAATACTAAGATATCGGAAAATCGGCAATGGTCCAACGTGACCATTCATTATGAAACCTTCAATTCACGTCTTGAAATTTAAAATTACGAGAGAATTCCTGAAAGTATACCAACTGATTTTTCTCCATTTCCCTATTTCATAAATACCAGCCATGATCTGAGAACATGGACGACTGACAATACACCGAGGGAACTGAAATTTTAAGTGGAAATAAATATAAATTCCGAGAAGGTTTCAGTGTTGCTAGTGTTGGGCTGCTAAAAGTAACTGGTAATATGTAAATATTACTGGTTAATGGAAACTATTAAGAATAAAATGTAGAAGAGTTATAAATATGTAAATCTAGTTTTACATTAAAATATATGAACTGGTTTTGTGCATTTAAGTTTACAAAATAATATTGACAAATATTACAATTTTTCCATTTTATTTTGTATGTAACTTATGACAGTGCCTTTTTTCTCCTTACTCTTGACTTTTTCCGTGCCGTTTTAGATGCCTAAAAGACGATTTTTTAGTGCCTAAACATCCGATATCTACAAATTACCATAATTGTTCATGTATAAACTGCACTAACAATCTTTGCCATAATAATTTTTAAAAAAATCTTGGTGTAAGCCGCACCGAATAATTTGATGTTGCTCAGTAAATTTTATAATAAAACATGTATTCATTTTTCAAAAAAGGTAAATCCTTTATGAGAAATTGGAGGAGGGAGTGTCATGCCAAATTTGATTGGTTGCTTCTGCACATCCATCAGAGCTTCCAATGCTGAGAACAACTCAGGCAAAGTGACGATGCGATACCACATGGCTTCCAGAGCGACAAAAAGTCTTAAAGTATGCAGCATTTCTACTAAGATGGACTGGAGCGAGGACAATGTATTTTGGAACATTGCTAGCAATTGTGAAAGTGACAATGAATCAGGGGGAAAGCGAGCGAGTCTAGGAGTGGAGATTAAATTTAACAACTTTTACATTGTGTGTGTTTGTAATAGACATCGGATGTTTAGACACTAAAAAACAGTCTTTTAGGCGCCTAAAAAGGCACTGAAAATGTCAAGAATAAGGAGAAAAAAGGCACTTTTATAAGTTATATACACAAATGAAAAATTGTTTATAATTTTTGTCTATTATTTTGTAAACTTAAATGCACAAAACAAGTTCGTACATTTTAATGTAAAACTAGATTTACATATTTGCAACTCTTCTACATTTTATTCTTAACAGTTTGTATTATTGCATATTACCAGTAACTTTTTAAGGATCACAATTTCAAATTTGCGACGACTGAGAGACAAAATCAGTTTGAATGCGAAGAAGGATATCTGAATGATGTGACTGGAATATATTTTAGAAGTCCAACGCTGGCAACACTGAAACCTTCTGGGAATTTATATTTATTTCCACTTACAATTTTGGTGCCCTCAGTGTATTGTCAATCGGCCATGTTCTCAGACCATTACTGGTATTTATGAAATAGGGAAATGGAGAAAAATCAGTTGGTATACTTTCAGGAAATCTCTTGTTATTTAAAATACCAAGACGTGAATTGAAGATTTTGTAACAAATGGTTACGTTGGACCATCACCGATTTTTATGATTTTATCCGATATCTTAGTGTTGTGCATAAAAATAATAAAAAAGTCCTAAAAAGGTATTTATGCTCAAATAAGCAAAAATAAGCATTATAAAATTTCTTCATATGTCATCATTTGTCATGATTCATGCACTTATATTATCAGCCTTTAAATAAGTTCACTAGAATAAATAGGCATTTCCCTAAACATCCGATGTCTAGTAATAAATAAATGTTTTCGGCCTTAAATTTTTTTTCTTCCAATGAATTTTGTTTTAAGAAAACTTTTGTGTAGCCACACCCCAATTTCACACGTTACTTTTCAGGAAAAAAGTTTTATACATGAGCAAATATGGTACAAGTTCAACTGACTTAATAAAACATATATAACTGGAAAAAATCATAATTTTTGTATAATATAATTATGAAAGTGTATACAAATATACATACAATTACAAATGTTTGTATACAAGTCAGGAGTAAACACACATACTACTTATATTTACACAAAATTAAGAGAAGAACAAAACAGATAATTTCATTCCTAAAGAACCACAGAAAATATAAATGGAAACATGTGTTACACTGTTGCTGTAATTATGAAATGTACGACATTGCCAATAAAAAACTCGAAGGTAAAATTACTCAATTACAAAAAATATCACAGGTATATACCAACATATGTACAGGAACAAATTCATTAATTTCTCTGTATTGTTCGTTTAACTGGTCAGTCCAAAAACTGTGTGTTCTACAATGGGATCTTTCCATTGTACAAATTCGAATTATTAAACAGTGATGGCTAATCAAAATTACACTTGCTTTGTATACACCAGATTAAACTGACATTCAATAGGTTGTAATGTCACAATTTGTTAACTATTAAAATTATGAAATAAGCTTCCTGATTATAAATGTTATATAATAATTACTTAATGTTCCCATTATTAAAGACCATTTAGGTGTTGTTGGTGTATTTGTGTAAATCCTATGTTTGTTCTACACGAAATGTGAGACTGAAAGAGAGTAACAATGTGAATGGGAACACAAGGCAAAAGCAAAAATAAAAAGTGGCAAATAGTTGAAATTTTAGATTGGTCATTGGAATATTTGAATTAAAGGCATCTTTTGAAGAGTGTTCATGAGGAATCACTGCATGAAAAAAGAAAAATATGATCATTTAAAAATTAATGTTTTCATTTTTCTGAATATTTTTAAATACTCAATTTTCTACTAAACACCACATGGACACGTCATTCTTCTAAAACAAAACAGTGTTCTTTTCTCAATCACACATTACAAAGAATAGCATATGCAAAAGAAAGATATAAATATCACCGAAGATATCCATCAAGGGCTTTGTAATGTTTCCCATTCAGTTTATACTTAGTTCTCTGCAACAAATTACATTTGTTTCTTTATGGAATATGATTTCATTCTACACTAAATGAATATCATGTTTCATAGTTACCAATGTCAAATTGAAAATGTATTCTAGTCAGGACATGTGTTTCGTATAAAATAATAATCAATATTTAACTGTTCTTTTGAACCACAATTTTTAGGATGTGAGTCAAATTCCACATTGAAGTAAAATATTTGTCCAAGTCAGAAAAATGTCAACAAATGTCAAATGTAAAAGGAAACCTGATTTGCCATCACTGTCTACATAAGAACAATACTAATATTAATGACTAATATCAACTACTTAAAAGGGAGTGTTTTTGTAAGCAGGAATTTATTCTTTTTTAAAAATGCAAAAATCTACACAGTAGATTCAACTTTGTCCTTCTCAGCATGGTACTGTCTTGCAAAGGTTTCACCAACAAGTAATGGAAAAACTAGGGAAGCATCAGCATAGACCTAAAACACCAAAATAAGATTATTGCCAGCAATGTGAAAAAAAAATGCATGGACAGACATTTAAGATTAAGAAATAATTAAAATTGTCTTATACAGCCAAGTTACTAACAACATTTCAGTTCAACAGTGCAATCTTGTTACAATGTTTTTTTTAAGGGATTGAAAATTTTGCAAACAGTAAAACATGATATCCAAAAATTGCTCAATTAGTACTTATATTTTTATTTCTTTTTACAAAACACTATAATAAGAAAAAGAAACTAATTTACATATAAATATCACATAAATACACAAAACTATACCACAACAAGAGGGAGGTACCATTTTCAACCTACTTTAAAAAAAAAACAGGAGAAGTAATTCAGACTTTTTTAAAACAATATTTTAATATGTATTTATGCTTTTATGCAAATTTTACCGCCAGACTGTGTACAGGTTCAGATTGCACACAAACTTTCATTTCATAAGCATACCTAAGTCAAAACAAACTTACCTTTACAGGAGACGCATCCATACGTATTTTTCCCCAAGAAATGGCTTCGTCTGGCCTGGCACCACTGTCACTACCATCAAACTCAGATGCAGTATTGATGAAGACAGAGTAATTTGCTCCATTTCTCTGCATCAAAAAAACAGATTATTTTACCAAACAATATGCAGTATCTTTCAAACTTAACTCGTAACCAACCTTCAGCTGTTCATGAGATTCGCCTTCACAAAGCAAATTAATTCAATTATTGCATAGCAACTAGGTTCATGTATGGTTTTTGATATGCAAATGTAAGTATTCATGATCATTTTTTCCCCTCTTTCAATACAAATGAATTTTATAACATATAGATTGTTTCTAAATGTATCAAACAAATATTACTGAAAGAAAAAGATAACCTTTTTTTTTTTAAAAAGAAAAATTATTTTCTAATACAAATATCACATAAATACTACCATGAGGTTGGCATTGCAGATGTGATGTTTGACTACACCACCTCCTAGAATAATCATCCCAGTGTTAGCAGCTTTCACAGCCATTGAATTAAGTCTCCTCAGATCTGAAAATGTTTACTAATATTCATTACAGGAAACAAGAACATGGCAAAAACATTGATGACAAGAACTTAAACCTCCAAAAAAACTCTGAATCTTCGATGAATGTTTGTTTGTGAATTTTTTCAGATACTTTTGTAAATACAGATACTTCTAGAAAAAGGTTTAAGGCATAACTTAATGTGTGAAAAAATAAGTATTAAATATTAGAATAACAAGAAAAATATTTTGTGAAAAATTAAGTCATAGAAAACTATTGATAATTATGACATTCATGGATCATATTTGACATATTCTGAAATCACAGTATTGCTAGTAATGGGGCTTGAAATAAAATATTCTTTGATACTTCAAAAAATATGTAATTTTACAAAGGAAAGGAAATTTACTGAAGGAAATTGTATACATATATCATAACTAGCTGAAGTACTCAGCATTGCTGGAGTATATATTAGTCATAATCATCAATTCCACAGGAAAAGAAATGAATTCAATAAAATAAGAATTCCCACCCTATTCTGCCCTGCTCTGACCCTCACTAGCCTGCCTTGACACATTCCACCCACTCTTCTCACCCACCTAAACCTTGACCCTTCTCACCCTGCCTTGCCATACCTCACCTGGCCCCATGCTTACTACGATCATTGTTGCTACATAGGCATTGCTGGGGACAGCTGTAAACATATGCTTTGTTGCATAGTCTTAGTAAATTTCCAGAAACAATTTTGATCTTTAATTTCTCAAAGCTTATTTGCACTATTGAAATGAATCAAAATGCATTTAGTAAGACATTTTAGAGTCTTTAAGAAAAGTTAAAATAAATTTTGGTGACTTTTCACACTATTTTCAAGATACTTGCACAAAACTGAATGAGTACATAAAATTTTGTTATAAGGGTAGAACAGAGAGAGGGGGATAGTTTTAACAAAATATCATGTCAACAAAAACTTTTCTCTTATTTTAAAAATAGCAATTCAAAATTTTACTAATACCGAAGTAAAATTGTAGATTTACATAAAGGAACAAACACTCTTCTCTATGCTAGATAAAATCATAAAGTAGCATAAATTATGTCCAACAAAATACTCTGCCTATCAGTGAAAGTAGTTTAAGCTTTTCCAGAGATTACCACAAACAAATGGAGAAACAGACAAAAATCATAAAAACACACATACATACATGCATATACATACATCTATAAAAGATTGCTCTTCAACATCTAGGTCATATAGCAACCACTTTGATTTTTTAAACCGTAGGGGGAGCATGTATGGACAACACAAACACATACAAACATCCATGCCCGAGGTGGGATCCTCTGGCCCGACACCGCTACTGCACTACTGTCTTAATGATCACAAACATTGGATTGGCATAACACCTACTTTGTAAGAAAAGAAAGTTATGTAATCATGCACTGAAAAACAGTGCATTTTCAGCAGAAGAACTGCCGGGCCCTGGTAATGAAAAAGTGGATAAATCCTGTTGCTATATACATGAAAGTTTCTTCTTCTAACAAATGGTGGAGCCAGAATTCACAGTCTATTGGTCTTTGGATACTGAAAAATCAATTGACAGCAAAACATCTGTCAGTGGTCAATGCTAGTGCCTAAACTGTTCTGTCGATTTTCTCCAAAATTGATATTTTCCAATTGATCTGAACGAATTCACGGCTTTGGGAGTTTCAACTGGAAATTTTGATTTTTGATGGTACATTACATGCAGCCTTAGACATTTTCAAAATTTTCTCAAAAATGGCACCAAATTTTTTGATTAAGCTTTCTCCTCGGACAGCATAAAGGATGCTTAAGAGAATGGTGGAAGTTTCACGTTTGTTGAAATCCCAGATTTTTCGAAAATTGCAAAAGAATGCAATTTTCTTTTTTGGCATCTTCCCACGACTATTAAATTGAAAATATAGATTTTTTTCTTAATGAAATCTGTTCCTTAAAGACAGATCTTCAAATAAGATCACGCACAATTTTTTGAAAATATGAGTCGGTATCTCATGATCATCGGCAAAATATAGACAATTTTTAATTTTTTTAACATTTTTTTCTCTACAGTACCAAATTTTTTCTTCAAATTTTCTCTTCATACATATCAAGGGTCGGTAAACAATCTGGTGCTAGTCCCAACTTAAAAAGCAAACTTAAAAAGTCACAAAATGTCGACATTTCAAAACTACTAAACTGAACACACAGATTTTTGCCTTGTTACACAAAGTCTGTTGTAAAAAATCAAGTCATGTACAACTGTATGAAAAAACTAGCAATTTCATGTAATTTGAATCTGAAATTTCTAAAAAATTTTTTTTCTCAAAAGCCACTCCAAATTTCATCAACCTTTTTCCATAGTTAGAAGATGGGATGCTTAAACGAACGGCATGGGTCTAATTTTTGTTCAACTCTGAATTTTCAAAAATTAAATATTTAGAAATAATGCGAGAGTATTATGACATACCAGATTGTCACCAATATGAAATTCAGAGAATTTCATTAAAAATAACACTTTATTAGCAAAAAGACGCTGGTTGCCATGGTACCGGAGTGCAACACATAAACAATGCCCATTAGTTCAAAAGCGGACGATAAGTAGCATCAGTGGTTTCGCCTACAAAGAAAGATAAACAAACTTAAGAGATACTTAGTTACATGAATGAGAAAATTCCATTCTAATATACCGGAAGTGTCATGGGAATGTGAAAAAGTGAGTTATTGGTCAAAAATAATTATGTAGATGACGCCGTGAGGTGGATCACATAATTTTGTTTTAAACAGGAGAGTAGAAGATGAAAAAAGTTCACATGTTGAAGAAGGATACAAAAATATTCATTCGAGCTTTCGACACGATACGACGACGATACACAACACGAGTGATTAGATCAGGGTGCTAGATACATAGCAGTTTATTTGAACATAGAAAATTTATGCGAGTTCAGACGTAGTGATTTGTCGTTGTTAGTATTCAAAAGATAGAACTCAGAATTGTTTTATACGAAGTGAACAGTCAATGCCAAAAGTGGGACTTATACATTTTATTAAGCAGACAATGATAATTGAACTTAGTCTCCGATGACAGGAACCCGGGTCCGAGGCTTATATAATTTTCATGGACGTAATTTATCTTAGTGAACTTATATGCTAATAATTTAACAGCACTTAAGATTTTGCTTAGGGAATGAACAATAAGGAGTATTAGAACTTGTAGCAATTCAAGCAGGTGAATGAGGATGGGAAGCCAATGGATGAACAGTGTACATAGTGGTTTATGAGAAGAAACGACAAGATACGGATTTGGTCGGTAGCAAGAAAGAAGATTGGACGAGGCCCATTGCTGATGTCTTCGGGGAGACATCCTTTACCAGGACAGCACCCAAGATTCTCATGGATAACAGGTTCTATAGCGCTATAGTAAAGGTCATGACCAAAAAGAATGTTATACTTTGTTTATTTTAAAAGAAGTTACTACAATTTACAAATAAATTTGTTATTTTCTATTGATGAAAGCTGATTATCATTTGCCGTCACATGCAATCCAGTAGGATTTTTTATTTGCATTTCAGATTCCACGTTTCTTCGTATAGGGGGCGAATTAAGTAATTGTAAGTTTTCACGATTATTTCAGTAAAGAACCCGCCGACTGAGTCAGCAACGGTGTTGTAATTAAATATAATTTGGAAGCTTATTCTCGTCACCATTTCCTGCTGCCCATATATTTATTAGAAATTCGGAAACAGGTTACAGGAATTTGAGGGCAGCAAGACAGGTATATGGATGGGTATATTTCAGTATGTGCTGTTGTAGCAATAATTTTAATTTGTTGTGTCGTTTTCACACCATGCCTCTTAGCCCTTGCAGGTATTGAGAATACATATGTGACACCATTAGTAACCAGGCTTCCCAGATGGTTACCTGTCCAAGAATCTGGTATGTAGAGTTGCTTAATTTCCGTGACTTCACGGAGCTTACTCCAGCAATTCGGCTAATGACGTAAGGTATTACATTATTATTTAAGCATTTTTTAAAATTATGTCAGAAATGTAATTAAATTGAAATGGATAACATTAAAGTTCTCCTTTGATGGCAGGAATGATGCAAAGTACGCAGTAAATAAATTTATAATCTATCATGAACAATAAGGCCAAACAATTACAATATCCATACCTTGAATAATGTCCAAAACAAGCCCTGGATTTCGATATGAATGCATGTACATCATATCCCCCAAACTACCATCTGTAAGAGCAGGGCTAAAAATAGGAATCTTATTTTTGGCAGCCCAATAACAAATGGATTCTTGATCATCTATCTCTTCTCCAAGACGAGCAATGACCTTTGATGGAGTCCACAGTATTCCCTGATGACAAAAAAACTTTATCATTCAACTTTTAATTACAATTACCTAAGTAGGAAAAATTAAACAATTCACAATAAAATTGATAAATTAATTTCAAATCATTGTAGGCTCTTAAGTCAACAATCAATTTCTTTTCTTTCAAAAAGATGCATTCTTGAAACAAAAAATCATCTATTTTATCTTCTGAGATGAAATAGAGATGATAAAATGAACTCATTAGCCTATATCCTCCATCCACTTTAAAATTACCTTTATTACATTCCTGTAAGGTTCCAATAACATTTAAAATTCATGCTACATTCTGTTACAAGATACAGCATTTCAGTCTTTATCTGAAATAAAGTAATAGTGATTTTCAATTATCAATGAAATAGAATCTGCTGATTTAAAGCATAAAGTTAATATACACTTTTTTAACCATGGAAACTCACAAAGGCTACAAGTACTTAGTATGGTACAAGGTATGGAAAAGAAAACCATTATACATTAAAATATAAAGAGTAGATAAAAATAGCTACTTTACACACAGCAATTTTATAAATAAAAAAATAGAGAGATATTTACATATAAACAGAAAGAAATTCACTAACTACAAAAACGTGACAATATTAAACTCCTAGTTCTCATATGCTGACATATCCATGCCCTGAACTCCACTTCATAATTTATTACTGTATAAAATAATAAAAATTCTTCTACTTCTATCTGAGGCACCCGTTGAAAATAAGTGCCAAGTAATTACCAGCATTAAAGAAACATACTTTAGGAAAACTTATATAAGCAAATATCGATCTATGTACCTTTTCCTTCTGTTCTATAAGCATTTTATCCAGAATAGGCATAACCCAGTCTTCAAATCGACAATAATTTTCATTAGGCACAAGGAGATTACCAATTCGATTAATCCCTTTTTCCCTTAGTCTTCGACCATCTAATGCAAAATCTCCAAGATATGTGTGGCCTAGACATTTTATTAAATCTTCTTCCACGCCTCCAGCAGTAGTTACAATACAATCAACCTGCAAACAAACTATAGCTTAGGATTCAGTGTCACTGTTAGAAAGGGATAGGATCCACAAACATGAAATATTAGGAGCAAAAGGAGGGTGTCCTAAAAGTAGTAAATAATTAAAGAAAGTTTCTATAAGCTTCTTGGCAATCATGAATAATAACTTTTAATATCAATTATTATTTATTTATTTTAAATAATTATTGCCCCAAACTTAAATACACTCCAGTGAAAAGACATATTAATCTGGGAAGACCAAAATTTACATAAATTTTATTCATTGTTTTATTAGGAGGACACTTGCAAAATTTCGAAGCATTTGTAATAAATAAGAAGCAAGTAACCCACGAATATGTTTGCTAAGACCTGTCATTTTATCTATCCTATTCTGATGATGCATTTCTCAAATAATACTCTCCTCACAAGTTGACATATTAACCAAGCTTTGTCAACACCAACAGGTTGATATCTCAGAAACTTTAATTTTTTCAACTTTTTCATTTGATTCTCTTTCATTCAAAAATGAACTTAACATTCCAACATAAATGTTTACTCATTAAAACTGAGGCAAAAAATAATACAACTCCCTATTTGGCAGTAATTTTGTGCACAGTTACTTTAAACATAGGCAGATGGTACTTTTCCTCCATACATCACATACAGTTTTTATTTTATTTTTTTATAATTATTAAATAAATCAAATCAAATTTGCCACCATTACCACAATTAGTGTTTCTCATTATTAAAACACTTTTTAACATTCACATTAAATCTTCAAAATTTATTTCTGGTACTTTTATCATGAATCCTCCAATTCACAGAAAACTATTTTCAAAAAGAATTTAATAACATTACTATGTACAGTACATCTCTACACATATATAAATACTGGCATTTTTGTACAGATTGGAAATTGTTGCCTTTCACATCAAATCTATCAAAACTGGATAGTTAATTGACCATCACAGAGTGACAACTTCAGTTGTCAGATGGTGTTGTTGACTTCATTACCGTGACAAAGAACACTTCGGCATTTCTGTCAGTTTCTGTGAATTCTGTTGATGAATAACAAAGAAACTAAACCATACTTATACCCGCTACTAGATTTACTTCAATTTTCTTTCTTACCATTCGATGTTGTGCTAAAAATTTGATTGATTCACGAACACCACATGAGACCATGTTAGATGTGTAACCAAAAAAAATGGTACAATTACTTCGACGTTTTATAAATTCATCTTCTTCAAAAGAATCATCTTCTTTATCTTCTGGCAATGCCTGTCGACGGCACAAGAGCTGAATCCGGAAATAATAAATATTATGGAACCAATATAGTGGAAGTGATGAACAATTAAAATAATAAATAAATGACATACCATCTTTCTCACTTCATCTACAGCCTGGCCAAAATAAGTGGCTTGAAAACCAGATGAAAGGTAAGTTTCCAACAAAGCATGATAGTTAATACCTTTGTTAAAATCATAACCTGAAAGAAATCGAACAACGTTATGTCAACTACACTCGTCAATGAGAGAAATCATCTTTTTGTAAGGGAAAAAAACCTTTAATAATAGGTGTGCCAGCAGGTAAAGGAACACTTTTCACTAAAACAGCATTTAGAGCCTCTTCTGGAACATCACTGTCCACTCGTTTCGGTTCCACATTTGCCGACATTTCGGTGAATTAATTTAATGCCCAGTAGTTATTATGTTATCCAAATGCCCTCTAATTTTAAATAATAATATACAATAGTAGTGTGTCTCTGTGACACTAGCGCAGGTTTAATAGAAAATATTGACACATTCTATAACTGAATAACTGGAACAATTCATAACGTTTCAGAAAGTAATATTTTTGTCAACCTAACAGCACATTAACACAACATTCAGATTTCCTCTGCAATATCACACGTGCACATCAGTGATATTAATAAACATAACCTTAAAACCACTGCGGAACAAATTTTACAGACCCGGTGCAGGCTGCGGAATATTCGCAATAGGTAGCGGTAAATTTTGTACAACGTCCTGCCATCTATGGGCGGAGACAGAAAGTAATTGACTTCCCAAGGCGCTACATTTAAAGAAACTGTTGACAAAGCATAATCGGTGCTGTACCAAAGATATTGGAAAGTATATTACAGTGATCTCAACTATATAGAGAGCTCACTGATGGTGTATCATGAAGGAAGACATGATAGTCACTGTCTAGTCAAAGAAAATATTAATTCGTAGATTAGAATATAAATATTTCAATAGAATACATTCTTCTTCAAATTCTATTCTGTTATGAAATAGGACGGCAGAACACCGCGCGATGAGTCAGCGGCCTGTCGGCTACGGTACGAGACATCCAAGTATTTCAGGCCAGCGCCTGAGGGTAGAGTGTTTCCCGACGATTTATCTTCGCAGGCCTAAATGCCCGCAAGGAAAGATTGCGCGCGCATCGCAGGCGTCGGTGGAGAAACCGACGTATTCTTATAGGCTAGAAAGTACGTCACCTCAACCAGACGCGGGATTGCCCCCCCCCCCCCCCAACATTGGGGCAAGTTTTATAAAAAAATTTCATTTCGCGGATCTCCAAATATGAATCATAAACGGATTACTCTTTCTGTATTTTGAAAAGAAATTTAATAATATTATACGAACAATAATTTTATTAAGCTGAGCTAATACGATACATTAATAAACTGTTGAACTTTAGTTCAGTACTATAAAACGAGCGTTCAGTGTTATTGTAAATATCCCATATTAATGAATCATATCTCAATTTTATTGCTTTTAAACATTATTTTCTTGGAAACTTAATAGTTTCGTGCCTAAAATCACGAGCCGTAAATAGGAGCTTTTCACGAAACAACATTTCATCGGTCCGCGGTGCGATAAAAATTCGTTGTTGTTTTTTTGTTTTTTTAGCATTCCTGTAATCTATGGAAGCGTAGTCGGCAAACTAAAAACTTTAGGCGTTCTTCATGTAGAAAAACGACATTCTTTAATGGATCATTAAAAAAAGAAGAAATTTATCTACGCTGCGAAACGTACGGATTCGAAAAAGGCACCGACTGACTAACTTTTCTGGGATCCGGCAGTTCTAGCGTGAAAATAGTGTCAGAGACCAAAAACTGCCCGTTTACAATTTTTTAAAATATGAGAAAGTGAAAATATAAGAATGATGTTGTGTAAAACGGTTTATTATATCATACATTGTATGTTTTTCCATCATAATGTAAGATATAATGAATTATAAATGCGTATCTTGTGGTTTTAATCATAATGTCATTTCCAATATTATAACAAAAAACTTTCATTGTTTCTTGGACAACAAAACAATTTTCATTACAAATTTATAATAAATACTAAAATAAATGCCCAGAACTCTTGCAGCCATTTTCAAAGTGTATTTAAAGTCAATGTGATTTTAAGACGTGGAAATGGTAAAAATTGTTTTTATTTTTTAACTGCAGCTCAGCAATCGCAATTAGTGGTGCTACGGAATGGCGCAGACTATCTCGTACTAGTTACTTTTCTAATTTCTTTGGTCTGGGCGAGCTTTACAATCTTGCGCTATCCTCTTGCCAGCTGCCAACTATCCCCGACCAAAGTTAATTTTTTTCAACATTTTCTCAAATTTTCTGTTTCTTATTGATAGAACCGAATTATTAATTTAAGAATATTAAAGAAAAGTAAAATCTCGTCCTAAAAGGAAATTTTTGTTGAAAACTTTAGAGCAGTTTTTAAGAAAATGGCGTTTAAGCATTACTGTAAATGCGAAATTTTTCACAGAAATCTTTTGAGTTTTCAAAAAACTTCATTGGAAGTCATTTGTAGCTCCTCCATTCACAACTGCAATAATATATACAAATCGCAGGAAAAATGCATATTAAAGTTCTGAGTGATATTTTAAAAAATGCATTTGTGTAATTTTTGAAGAAACAAAAGAATATAGCAAAACGACATGAAATTTTATGTCATATTAAACAGTGCATTTAGCACTATCCGTACGAAAAGTTTGAAGAAAAAATTAGGAGCCGTTTTTGAGAAAATGGCATTTGAGCGTTTCTAAAAATTCGGATTTTTGTGCTCATTTTCACAGAAAACTTTTGAATTTTCGAGAAACTTTATCTGACACCATTTAAAGCGCATTTACTCGTAAATGCAATAATGTGAACACATTGTCACTATTGCAAATAATATCGACGTGAGAGACAAGTCAAAAAAATTTTTTTTGTAGTTTTTGAAAAACCAACACCAAAAGAATAGATCAATATTGTGACATACCAGATTGTCACCAATATGAAATTCAGCGAATTTCATTAAAAATAACAAGTTATTAGCAAAAAGACGCTGGTTGTCACGGTACCGGAGTGCAAGATATAGGTCCATTAGTTCAAAAGCGGACGATAAGTAGCATCCGTGAGTTATTGGTCAACAATAATGACGTAGATGACGCCGCGAGGTTGATCACATAATTTTGTTTTAAACAAGAAAGTAAAGGATAAAAAAAGTTGACATGTTGAAGAAGGATACAAGAAGATTCATTCGAGCTCTCGACATGATAGCGATCGGATCAGGGTGCTAGATATATAGCAGTTTACTTGAACATAGAAAATTTACGCGAGTTCGGACGTAGTGATTTGTCGTTATTAGTATTCAAAAGATAGAACTCAAAAATTGTTTTATACGAAGTGAACAGTCAATGCCAAAAGTGGGACTTATACATTTTATTAAGCAGACAATGATAATTGAACTTAGTCTCCGATGACAGGAACCCGGGTCCGAGGCTTATATAATTTTCATGGACGTAATTTATCTTAGTGAACTTATATGCTAATAATTTAACAGCACTTAAGATTTTGCTTAGGGAATGAACAATAAGGAGTATTAGAACTTGTAGCAATTCAAGCAGGTGAATGGGGATGGAAAGCCAATGGATAAACAGTGTACATAGTGGTTCATGAGAAGAAACGACAAGATACGGATTTGGCCCATTGCTGAAGTCTACGGGGAGACATTCTTTACCAGGACAGCACCCAAGATTCTCATGGATAACAGGTTCTATACCGCTATAGTAAAAGTCATGACCAAAAAGAATCTTATGCTAAAATTTATAAATAAATTTGTTATTTTCTATTGATGAAAGCTGATTGTCATTTGCCGTCACGTGCAATCCAGTAGGATATTTAAATTTTGCATTTCAGATTCCACACTTCTCCGTATGGGGGTCGAATTAAGTAATCGTAAGTATTCACGATTATTTCAGTAAAGATCCCGCCGACTGAGTCAGCAACGGTGTTATGATTAAATATAATTTGGGAGCTCATTTTCGTAACCATTTTCTGGCGCCCAAATATTTATTAGAAATTCGGAAACATGTTACATGAATTTGAGGGCAGCAAGACGTTTATATGGATGGGTATATTTTAATATGGCATTTATTTAATTTCATAAGGTACCTGTAGCACTACCCCTAAAAAAATTTTAAAGGAAATATTTGGTGCCTTTTTAAGAAAAGCTTGTTTTTCTTATTTTTTTCTTAAATTTCACATATTGCACGCAAAACTGCGCGAAAACTACAAGTATTTTCAAACATATGTGCATGACCTCAATGAAAGAACTAATTACGGACAACAAATTTCATTTGAAGGAAAACCTCTATTTTTAATTTTGTAGTTGTAGGAAGTCGCTGAAAATAATTCTAACTTTTGAAATTTTCAAAAATTCAGTGTTAACAGTGAAAATCGGACCTATGCTGCCTTTATAATCGTATTTCACTCTATTCTTACAAGAAATTTAAAGAAAAAATTTTGAGCTATTTATGAGAAAATTTTGAAAATGACCCTGGTGCTTCATCTAAAGTACCCCCAAAATTACTGAAATTTTTTCAAAATCGCAGAGCTTCGTCTCAGATCAGATCGGCAGGGGTTTCTTCAGTTTGGGAAAAATCCTGCACATAGTTTAGGCGCTAGTGTTGTTCACATACACCAGACGGAAGGAAGTTTGGCCGTCAATCGACTTTTCGGTATCAAAGACACACAAAACATGGACTCTGGCTGCACCATGTGTTAGACGATTTTTTCTAAATTCATAGTTCTTTTGCGTAGCATTACATTACTTTCTCTCTACCACGTAAGCGGTAGCGAGAAAGTAAAAATCTAAAAAAAATCACAACTATTTATGTTTTGAGAGGAACTTTTGATATTTTTTCAAGCCTGTTCTCGGACAGTGGGTTCGAGGGCTCGGACAAGGGTTCTCGGACAGTGAAAATTATTGATACGTTTTGGGGTCCCATGATACCGAAAAAGTGTTTTTCAAAACGTCCGTTCGTCTGTCCGTCTGTCTTCTGTGAACACTACTAGCGCCTAAACCACACGCTCGATCTTTTCCAAATTGAAGAAACCCCTGTTCATCTGGCTCTAGTTGAAGCTTTTAAATTTTGAAAATCATTCATTAAAATTTGGGGGTACTTTACATGAAGCCCCCCTGACATTTTCTAAATTTTCTAGAAAACGGCTCCATTTTTTTCTTTAAATTTCTTGAAAGAATAGAGTAATATACACTTATAAAGGTGGTTCTCTACATTCATTTCGCAGACACTTGACGAACTATCTGAAGAGCTTAAATTGTGATTTCCCTGATTTCCACTGTTTTCACTATATTCACTGAACTTTCCGCTTCTTTCGTTAATGCCGCGGGAGCCACTGATCTCGACGCTATCTTCACTAACAAGAAGCATTTTTGAAAGTCAACTCCCTTTTTTTCGACATGAATCACAAATTCGCCAATCTAATGACTCCTCTAAATGAAGTTTCACTAGTAAATCGTGGTTTAGGCGACTTCGAGATTTTGTTTTCTTAAATTCATGATCAGAAAGATTAAATTGATTGAAACATCTGTCGTTTCTCACACAGTGATCACCACTTATGTTGCACTGTGTACGCACGATTCACAAAACAAACTCTAGCACACTTCTCTTTGTAAGATGCGTATTGCGACTGATGCTCAGAAAATTGTACTCAAGTCCCTTGACACGTGGTCTGTTGTGTTCCACGAGCAAGGTCAGGAGGGCACTTCATCCCTAGGACACAAAGGGACTCAGTAGTAAAATTTGTTTCGCTGTCACGCATCCCTTCTGGGCACAGGGCATATGAGTTACTAATCTTTCTTGAAACCCTAATCAGTGCCCACTTTTGTCTTGTGTTTAGTAGAAAATTGAATAAGAAATACGCCTATATTTGTTTCAATTTTTTATCTGAGCGAGTTCATATATAAATTTTAATTTTTTAAATATAATTACAATTTTTAATGAAATATTTATTTTTTGAGAAAGTAATTTACAGAGGAATAAAACACGCATATCAATGTATGAAATGAAACATACCAGAACGTTTTATGTTAAGTATATTCGGAGCATCAATCAATCATATTTTGCGGAGTACGCGTATATTTCAAAATTTAATATAGGCATAACTATACAAATAATCAATTTTCAGGTAAATAAAGAAACATGTGTCTCTTTTTAATGTCCAGATTTAATAAAAAATATCATAATTTTTTAAAAAAACAGTATCAATTCTTGTGCGATATAACGTGGAATGACTCGTATTTGAATTCGTTTCGCTCTCACCCATCCATTCTGGGAGCAGAGTGAATATTAATAACTCTTGTAACTCTAGTCAGGCAGGCAGTAATTTTTTTATAGTTCGTCAGCACTTGGATAATGATTGATTGTTAGTGATTCCGGGCGCGTCAACTACTATGGTCATCAGTCCCGTAAGAGTATTGCGTGTTTTTTTGCTTGGGAGGTGGTGGTGGTCTTCCCTTGCCGAATTGCGAGATCTGGCGCCGACTTACCATCGGCTGGCGGGGTTTTCCCATACAGGTATCTCCCGCCAGCATGGTACCGCCCCAGTCAGGACAAGCTCTAAGCTCGCGACCGGTCTCCCAGCATGTTTGGTACAGTAGTGCATGCTAGTGTGTGTGTGTGTAAAGGGTGAAGATAGGAGAAGGAAGAGGTAGGAAAGATCGCGCACGGTCCGTGGCCCGTTTGTTAAAGTACTGTTCCGGCATTCACCTGGTGTTGATCAGAGAAACCACGGAACACTAACGATCAGAGCAGCCGGCCGCTAGAATTCTCCTCCAGACAGCGACTGCATTCGACCTAGCTGACAAGCTAGTGTCGAAAATCCTGCCGCCGTCAGGACTCGAACCAAGGACCTCCCGATCAGAGGCATTGTCTGGATATTGGAGAACACAGCACAACTTACAAACTTTTTGGGAGCTGAGATGAAAATGTATTATTTACGAGCCAGATGACTGTCGGCGTCGTCATGTGACGAGGGCCGTCATAAGCTGCGCGCGGCAGAGGCAAGGGAAAGGCCGCCAGCCTTGGGCCAACTGCGGGCCAGCACCTGCTCCTGCCCGCGGCAACCTAGATTGCACTCGCACTGCCAAGCTAGGCTCTGGACTCTGCCCAAGGCCCTAGCGCTAGGCAACCCCGGACGAGCTCCGGCTTCTACAGAGGCCCTAGCAACCTCGCAGCACTCCGCCGCTGTCGGCTCTTTTCCTTCCACGTAACTGGCTTAATCCCTTTACATGTCGTCCTGGCGCCACGATATTGAGCGCTTGTCATTTTAGCAGTGCATTTAGAAGTAGCCTCCCTAGAGTCATTCGAAATCGGCACGCTTTCCCTCCACCAACTCTGAGCTATCCACCCCTCAGATCTCAAGAGCCGTGATGAAAATCCATACAATTCCATTTGGAGTTGGATCGGAAATTCACGGTATACTTGCAAGATACATGGCCTGACGTCTAGGGTAAGTTTTTAAAGCTTTCGAGACCTAGAAGTATTCCAACAGGTGCTTCAAGCAACTTCTTTAAGAAAATAAAAAGTGACTGTTTCTTTAGATTTTTATGTTCTAATTCAATTTGAAAAGACTGTCAGACTGACAATGCTTCGCTTTTCTGTCAAAGGTTTCCATTCGTATTTAGAAAAGTCTTTAATATTTATAAAAAAGCTCTTCAAAGGAGAAATTAACAATATTTTTTTTTCCTTTTCCAAAAAGTGGCTTAATTTTAATTTCAAAATACTGTTTTGATAGCTCGTTCTCCAGAAATGTAATAGAATGTTTAAAAAGATCACATTTAGAACACTGCTGCCTAAGAAATATAACTCGGGCCCTACCTGTCCCCGCCTGTCTCGGCCTGAGCCTGGTTGCGACCCGTCAGTCCCTCATGAGTCCCCCCCCCCAAACACGTGTTTCTTTACACCTCGAAAACCTAGTTTGAAGGAATGAGGGTGCATGTTTCCGAGTTGTGCGCGATTGTAATGCATTTTACTGTAATCTGTTGCCCGAGTCATAATCTGCAAACTTCATTTTTTTTCGTAGTACATCTGAGACAGAACAGGAGAGTAATTTTCTATCCAGCAGAAGCATACACACAGGGTGTGTTGATGGTTTCTTATAAATCGTAAAAAAGGTCATCTAGCCTTGGCGGATTACATATAGAGGAGACTAACGAAACCCGGTAGACGTACTGCGTTTTCTTCTCCCCCCTCTCTCTCCCTCCTTCTCTATTGCTCTCCCTCGGTTTCTGTTTCTCTCTCCGCCTGTCCCTGGCTCCGTCTTTTTCTCCATCTCTTCCCCCCTCTCTATCTCTCTTTCTCTGAGTATGTACGTCTCTCTCTGGGTATTTCAATAAAGCATTCACGGAGATCGGTCTCACGGTGTCGGAGATCACCGCTCTGGTACACACCAACACCCATTTTTATAAATATACAGAATGATTCAGTCCTCGTTGCTAATACACCGGGATTTTATTCCGTAAGTAATATACAGACTGAATTTGCCAAAATTGGATACTCTTCGTCGTTTAGTTTTGAAAATAATTAACGTTAAATTTTGGACTATGCGCTCGTGCTCGTGTAACATGAGCTAGGGCAAGTGAGCGAGCGACTTCACCTCGCTTAAGGCTTAAGGGATCGCCACTTCTCTGGGAAACTCAATTGCTAATACTATCTGAGATGACCCAGAAGCGAACAAAAGGCATATAACGCGCGAAATCACTGCAGTCCCTCATATGGCGAACAATTTATGCGGAGATATCTCATTTCAGTCCAGTGGTCACTAATAACGTCGTTTTCAATTCTCTAGGCAAATGCAATGAAAACAAGGAATTTTGTTCTTTGATAAGTTGAAGCATGTTTTACAAGAACTAGCGCAAGTGTGCACAATTTGCATGTGGGGGCCGAAGAAAATTCGCATGTTGCACGTAGTGCTCACCAACAGCAATTCTTTGATTAATTTTTTCGTGTTTCCGGGCGCGTCAACAGCTTTGGTCAGTAGTCCCGTTAGTGTAGTGCATGTTTTTCTCTGGAGATTGCGGTGATCTTCCCCCGCTGGATGGCGAGGTCCGGCGCCGACCTACCGTCGGCTAGTGGGGTTTACCCCTAACCAGGACTCCCCCACCAGCGGGGCACCGCCCCAGCCGGTACAAGCTCTAAGCTCCCAACCGGTCTCCCAGAATATGTGGTTGTGTAATGCATGTTAGTGTAAGTGTGTGTGTATTCCGGCATTCGCCTGGTGTTGATCGGAGAAACCATGGAAAACTACCGATCAGTGCAGCCGACCGCTAGAATTCTCCTCCAGACAGCGACTGAATTCGACCTAGCTGAAAAGCTAGTGTCGAAAATCCTGCCACCGTCAGGACTCGAACCTAGGACCTCCCGGCCAGAGGCGCTGCAGTGACATCAGTTGATGCACTGAGCTACCGCTCCCGGTCGCAATTCTCTGTAAATGTGTCGGTTGGCTTTGTGGATGAATTTATCCTCGGTCCTCTCTTCTTAACCTCGCGTTTAAAGGGTGTTCATTATCTGAATTTTATAACTCAGTTATTTCCAACGCTTTTGAATCTGAGTGTTAATGAAAGATCGCGTTTCTGCTACCGAAGTCGAGGATCGTGATGACCTTCGGTGCATTGAAAGCGTGGCGGCAGAAATAAAGGGACAACCCAGCAAAGTTGTGCGCGTCACACAGGCCGTGCAGCGCAGATTTATATTTTGCGTTCATGGAAGAGGAAACCATTTTGAAAATTTGTAGAGTCCCTGTTACACGAGTTGAAAAAGCAAAATTGTGACTGTATACGCAAATGATAAAACATCCTTAAATAATAACACTTAAATAATAGTTTTTCCCTCTCCCTTCATATTCGTTAGATAAGTAGGCAATAATAGCAACAGGGAACAATATTTAATGTGAGATTTGGGCTACCTTTTTTGCAAAATATAACCAAAGACAAAAAACTTTTTTTTAAATTTTGAACAGGGCTTACACTATTTCCTTTTGCACTCATGAATAACTTAGTGTACTCTATCACCAGGTCCTGTATGATCAAAGATGACAATCACCTTGTAGGTTAAAATCAATGAGGCGCCAAAAATAATAATGCTCACTCTCCAAATACAAATCAAAACATAATAAATAGATTGAATTCTTTTTAAATTAAAAATGTAGATCTTCAGTTAGACATTCATGTAAGGTGAAAATTCATGCTTGAAAAAATAAATAGGTACTAGTGAATAAAATACTACATAAATTAGGGAGATATAAGACATTTATTGTAACATCAAATGAAATCACCTGATTTCACAAATACACGAACATTATTTTGGTCTTCAGACTTAAATATATAGCCAATTTCTTGACTTCAACTTTAACTACACAACTAAACACAACATAGTGAACATAAAATTACAAAAATTATTTATAATGCTTTGAAAGTGGTTAATTGGATTCTTACACTTGCAACAGAAGTGAGCATATTTTTTGTCATTTCAGAAACATCTATCATACACTCAGAAAACACAAAAAAGGGATGGTCACAACATACGAGTATAATCATTTTATTTATTCATTTATACTTAAGCTAATGAGATTCCTAATCTACACATGAAAACATAGAATTATAAATGAAAAATCAGATAGCAGTAAACTTTGCATTGAATCAGGAAGCTATTACTACTACTTAATATGTAAAACCAACATTAATCATTGCTGAATTACCTGAAATGAACATAGGAACAACGAAACACAAAATATGTATCAAGGGATGTACAGTTACATGAAATCAGTCATATTTCATCAGCTATCATCCCTTCAATTTTTATAATATTCTCTTCATAAATGCATTGATAATGAGATCCTTCAGTGGTAAAATTATTCCAGTATCAAGTGAATATTAGTAAATAAATAAAACGGTACTGCAAATTACATACATTAACAAATTCTCCTCTAGTTTATAAACACAATTTAACTTACAGAGTGCAATTTATAAATCTAATTTATAAAATACAGTTAGAGATACACCACACATTAATTTCATTCATTCTGTTGATAGATATAATAGAGATGATTTTATTACATGCAATATTTATGTTACACAATAGATGATTATCTAAAAAAATGTTTCTTTCATTACTATAATTTAATGATTTTATACTCTCTACAGGTCTGATATCAGTACAAATCTCTTTCAGCAAAGGGAGGAGAAATCAATTACAATCACTTTCTCTACATTTCAGGGGTGGATCCAGAAAGTTTTCTGATAGATAGGGGCCAGTTTCAGTTTGGAGCCCCCTGAAATATTAATGAAATCAAAAATTGGTAATTGATGCTAAAAATTAAAAAATGTACATCCATAATGGATATGCTCTTTTGAATGTGATGTGATCAATAGTAGTAATTGTTTCTAATAAATTGAGTAACATTAAAAAAATCTGACATATAGGAGGGTAGGCAGGGCCTCCATGGGCCCTCCTGGGATCCGCCTCTGCAACATTCATACATTCTTCATTCTTAGAGATTTCGAAAAATAAATGAAACATTGATAATAAAGCATTCATTATCATACAGAAAATTAACACATCACAAGTATTGTTGCTTATAGTTTCAATTGTAATCTAACAGTTATCTGTACTAGAGCAGTGGCTGACTGTCTGTAACTACATTGTGTACAAGCATGAGTGCATTGACACTTCAAAAAATCCAACTTATTTGATGTGTTTTATATTTCTACATTGAACATTTGTTAAACATGATTCAAGGTAAATTACATAAATTAATTTGCAATACATATTTAATTACTGTGAGGTGTTCCTCCATCAGTAGATGGCACAAAGAATTCTGAGAGATCAATACAGCTCTGGAGCCTGTAACTTACATACTTTAACTGATCCAGAAATGCTTTAAGAAGCAGAAGCCTTGGAAACTAGATAATTCTTGGCAGGGGTTGTCAACCTTGACCTCTCTGTCAAATTCACCACAAAATTAGAACCTGTGTATATCTTAAGACTACATGCACAATATAATTCACAAACAGTATCTTCATCTCTTTGTAATATAATTTTTAGTTCACAAAGAAAATATTATTTGGAAAAGTTCCTAGTAAAGTCAATAGTAACAAAATCATATATAATGTAATTCAATGAAATAGAGAGTTTGATAATGTTAAATTATTATTTTATGGTGTTACATGATTTAAAACACATCCTTCATTAATTTTCAAGTTATCTTGGAAGCATTGATTTCAAAGATATTTAATTTACACCAGATTGTAAAACACTGAATGCTAATTTCATATATTTTTAAATAAATGAGGTCCATGGTTCACTCACAAACTCAAAAAGAAAGATGGTTTTAGAATAAGAAAATTAAAATAACTACTTTGAGGTAGAAAATATATTTTGCATAATAAATATTAAAAAATATAAACAGCAAAAATTATGAAACATATTAATGCACACAAAATACTTCTTTCAAAAAGAAGCAATTTGTGTCTTGATCATAGGTGTGCACAGCCAAAAAGAAGAGGGGACCAACTACTTTACTGGGCATCACTGGGCCGCCTTTTCAATACAACTATTTTTATTTACTTATAATATTTTGTAAATAAAACATACTACAATGAGAATGAAATTATAAATTTAATGAAATAATTGACAAATTCAATTGTTGAACCATTTACAAGGTTGCCAGATGGTTTAGAGAGCTTCTTTCACAAATGTCAAATATCAATTCCCTAAAGTATCAGCTTAAAAAAGGGGGGAAATCAAAAATTTATTATATTTAAAGAAATAAAATGTTTTATTAGATAGCGTAACAGTGCCCCTTTCCACATTTTCAGGAGAGGCACTGCCTCTTTTGCTCCCCTTGTGTGCATGTCTATGGTCCTGATCGTGCCAATAATGACATAAGAGTCAGAAGGTTACAGACCTCCTACCTTTTGTTCATCAGTATCAACAGATGGCTTTCGTCAGCATTCGCACTTCACTATTATCGAGAAATCACAAACATTTGTTTTTTTCCAAAAGAAAGAGCAACTGCAGCTCAACTCAAAGGAAACATACACAGTATTTCCAGTCATATTCTTTATATTATTCTTATGCAGCAGGAATTGATATGTGAAATAATTATTTTTTTATAATATAGTATGAAGTATTTGTATAAAACTAATATGTATATTTTTCAGATTGACAATTATTACACAAGATATATTTATACGTTCTTATATTTTTAATAGTTTATATAACTAATTTTGAAATGATTTTAGAAATTATGTTGCTAATTGATTCACAATCCAAATATCTATTACAATATTTGTAGACAATTTACGATTGCATGTTTTCAGAAAGTATAAGATACTAATAATCAATACTTCAAATTTTAAGATACCTTTTTTATATCTAGAAGAATTTTTGATGATTATGCCCTAAAAGGAAGTTAACTTCAATTAGATGGATCAATCACTCACTTCGCTTCTCTTGCTACACACTCCAGGAGTCAAGATCTTTGGTTAGCATATTTATGAGTAGTGTTTTATGTTGACAATGTCATTACCAATATATAATATTACATTTTATTTTTCTAGTAACAGCCAAAGTGGGGACAACAAGGAAGAAGCTAAGAATAAAAATTCTTACACATTATCAGGCAGACCCAGTCCAACCAACAAAACTAAAATCTATTACATTATGGTGCTCACTAGCTGTCTACAGTCCTCTCCATGCTCCATCATTCATTACAATAACACTGTAAGTATGGGCTCTGCTACTCAGTAGCTCAGGGCATGTCTTATTCAATCTATTTCCCACAACCAACTTGTAGGTAGGCCAAGGCGCCTCAGCACTGCAGCTTGATCAATTGTAAACCATCGCGTCTTTCATTTGATAATTTTCTATGCAAGTATTTTTACATATATCCACATTTCCTAATATATTTTATAAATAAATCATATGAAAACCACATAATATAAACATTTCAGAATAAATATTTTGGCCTTGTGCAAAAAGGAATGTCAACATTGAATAAAATATTTCAATATTTTGAACATATTGAAGTCCTAAAGTGCCTTGGATAAACCATGAGCAGTAGGTTGACTTAACGTAAAATTAATTGTACATTGCTATGATAAAGAATGATAATACTTTAAGAAATATTTACACACACTGCTAATCCACTTAATTGTTTCTCACAAAAGTTATAGGTACCATATCAGCATCACTCATAATTAAATATGAAATAAAGAGATAAACATATTGAACTACAGTTTCAATGAAATTATTGTACATGTCATGAGACAATTAACATTGAAGGTCAGCATTTATAGAAAATGAGTGTGCTAAAATCTTAAAACAATACCATATTGTAGATATAGTACCTTCAGTATGTTTCAACCTATACACTTCCATCTCGACAGGTTTCTGTATCACACACTTTAACATATGTTACAATTCTGTCTCACATTCTGGCTTACCACAAGACTTCCTTTGAGTCCAGCTCAAAATGTTAAGATTTCATGTGGAAGCTGATGAGAGCAGAGAATACTGTTGACATTGCAGGAGACTCTCACAATGTACTTGCCTTGATGCAGCAAACAGCAACAGCAACATTCACAGGACATCTCCAAAATCACATGCTGTAAGCAGAAAGAAAAAACAATTCAATTTAGAATTAATAGTATGAATTAATGACAAGTACATGTACATTTTTTAAAGACTTTGTAAAGAAAATACATATGTGTCAGTACTGAATTAATGATAAATGTAACAAAGGTCTTACTAAAACATTACAAATAAAACTAAATAGATCACTAAAATAATCCACAATATACAAAGTGTCAATTGTGAAACTAATTGTTCCCTTTGCAGATTTCTCAATATAATTGCCAATCTGAAAATTCCAATACAATCTGACAATATAAATGAGAAATCTACAAATTATTGTTTGTTTGTTATATTTGTACAAATATTTCTTCAAATTACTTGCGTTCTTTATTAATGAAAAACTCTGAAAAAATTTTGATAAATATTTAGGAAGAACGTTTTTTTTTTAACCAACCAACTAACAATGGATTTCCTTCTTGACAGATGTCATAATAATGTTTAAAAAATGTGAGAAAAAATGTCATGCGAGATAAAAAAAAAGTAATTCAGATCAGCAGTATTACAATGAGGCATATGATATTCATAAAAACAAAAACAAACACACAAATGATGAGACAGATAAAAGTAATTATTAATACGGAATTAAATACTTGAACTATTGAGAAGGAACAATGGAAGACTCATTATGACTACGCCTGCAGAGCGGGAAAAGAAAATTAGTGATGCTACAAAATGTCACAAGCTTTCTCTTGCTACGTAGTTCCCCTTTTACTTCCTTGTTCACGTACGTACTGTATTTACGGAATAAAATATGTACTATAGAGAAAGTCAGTATGTACTGCTGCGGAAAATCGATTTTGAGATCTCAACAGAAATACAAATGCCTCGCGAAGGCCAAATACCGAAAATGTGTATGTTTTTAAAACGTCCGTCCGGGAAGAACACTAGCGGCTAATCTATTCGTAGATTTTTTCCAAATCGAATATTCCCTGGTCGATCTGGCCCGAATCAAAGCTCTATGATTTTGAAAAACATTATTTTCATTTTGGGATACTTTGCATGAAGCCTCTGAGACATTTTCGGAATTTCCTCAAAAACGGCGTCCAATTTTTTCTTTAAATTTTTTGTAAGAGGAGATTGAAATACTCTTCTAAAGATGATGTAGTTCAGATTTTCTGTTAACTCTGAAATTTCAAAAATGACAAAACATTAATTGTTTTTCGGGGTCTCCCTACATCTACAATATTGAAGATAGAGGTGATTTCTTGAAATGAAATTTTTTCTTCACAATTAGTTCTTTGAATAACGTCATGTACATTGCTTTACACATTATAGCAATTTTCGCGCAATTTTGAGTGAAATATAGGCAATTATAAAAAATTTCAAAAACAAGAATTTCTCAAAATCGGCTCTAAATTCTTTCTTTAAACTTTTTGTAGGAATAGTGCTAAATGTACTGCATAAAATGACAAACGCCATTTTGCTGTATTCTTGTGTCAAAAATTACACGAATGTAGCTTTTTGACATTCTCTCACGTTGTTAATATTTACACTGTCGGCAATTTGTATACATTACAGCATTTGTGAGTACAATTGCTTCAAATAATTTCTCAAAAAGTTGCTTGAAAACCCCAAAAGTTTTGGGTGAAAATGAGCTTCAAAATGCGCATTTTCAGATACGCTCATACGATTTTTTTTTAAAAAGAAAACCGCTCAAAATTTTTCAACCAAAATGGCGTACTTCTCAACAGTTCAACGCGTGTCTCGGTACAACGCTGGGTATTTGTATTGACAACCTGGAAGAAGCAAGGAGGTCAAGTTTTTCGAAAAAAAAAAAAAAATTGATTGGAAACTTATTTCACCAAACATTCTCGAACAATTCCGAGAATCTTTAAGTTCATTAGTCTATATAATACGTCAATTCTCATGGTAAGTCTTGTATTCGATTAAAGCGTAGAATGTAACACCTTAATTATTAACTCCGGGGATACCTATTCACCTAAACTAGCCACTACACAGTCGTTAATAAATCCTACTCTCCAACTTAAATAATTTTTTCAAAGAATTAACTGACCGAAACAAAAACTGAAGACTTCTTGTTTACGCCCAACTGTTTCAACCACAAAATTACCGTGACAATCGATACTTTAAATAGATCTTCAACTCTCCGTCTCGAAATAATTTTTCATGATATCTTAGTGTTTTATCGACTTAACGCCACCAGAGGTTTATTCATATTTCAACCACTTATAGTTGAAATATAAGAAACGGATACTGAAGCTCAAGAAAACGTGCGCAGATGGTACTTCTCCCCTTTAAGTCACACAGTTTTTTATTGTTCTTTGACTAAATAAATCAAAATCCACGCTTAACGGCGGGCGTTCGTTACAGATTTAATAGTCGCCATTTCTCAAGAATAATCAAAACAAACACAAGCAGAAGATGACCTATCAGCACTCCTTTTCCAAGAACAGATACTACATTTTTATACAAGAATTACATTTTTTTCTTAGAGATAAGATATACTGCAGCTGATAGCACAAATTACAGACTGGGTTGGTTACAAACCTCGCCCGTTATTTGCTGTTCTTCGGTGTAAAGACGTTACGAACTCACCATGCACACCCAGAGACAAGCACTGACTAGTAGTGCGGAGCCAACCAGCAGGGCTGCCACCGCGGCGAGACTAGTGCAACCGCGAGGAGGGCAGGCCTCTGCGCTGGAAGGCCCAGCCGGGCACGCAGCCCGTCGCCGAGCGCCACTTGCGCAGGGGCACGCCCAGCCGCTGGCACTCGTGGGCGTAGGCGGTGAAGGACTCGCAGTAGCAGCGCCCGGTCGGGCACTCGCACATGTCCACCATGCACGCCCTGCAGCACACACACACATTTCAAGTAGTTCGTTTTTTTAAATTTATTTTTCTACTCTCATTGTGTAATTCTATCACTTGATGCCTGCAACGCGTTGCATAATGATTAGACATCGGATGTTTAGGAACTAAAAAATTATTTTAGGCGCCTAAAAAGGCACTGAAAATGTAGTGAATGTAGAGAAGAAAACGCGCTGTCATAACGTTACATACATAATAAAAAGAAAAATTGTTTGTAATTTTTTGTCTATTACTTTGTAAACTTAAATGCACCAAACAAGTACATACATTTTAATGTAAAATTAGATTTATATATTTACAACTCTTCTAAATTTTATTCTTAATTTTTTGCATTGCAATATATTACCAGATACTTTTCAAAAATCACAATTTCAAATTTGCGACGACTGAGAGACGAAATCAGTTTGAATGCGGAGAAGGATCTCTCAACATCTACTGATGTGACGTATAATTGCTACTAATGATGCGTATAATTTAGAAGTCCAACATTAGGAACATTGAAACCTTCCGGGACTTTACTTTTATTTCCACTTAAAATTTCTGTTCCCTCGGTGTATTGTCAATCGACCATGTTCTCAGAACCTGGATGATATTTATGAAATATAGAAATGGAGAAAAACTTGTTGGTATACTTTTAAGAATTCTCTCGTATTTTAAAATACAAACACGTGAATTAAAGGTTTCGTAATGAATGGTCACGTTGGACCATGGCCGATTTTCTGATATCTTAGCATTGTATGTAAACATAATTTCAAGTCGACAACACTTAGTATTTATGTAGGAAAAAATTCTGATTTTTTAAAAATACTTTTTTCATAAAAATGTAATAAAATCGAATAAAATTGTTAGATTAAAGAATATTTTGTGAAAATAGCAAAAATGTAAAATATGTAATATAGTACTAAATACGTAAATATATGTAACGAAAAAAATTGATATTGTGTAAGGAGGGCGACGATTTGCCAAGATTTCAATTTTGAGAACGGTAGGTAGAAAGACAAAAAATATGTAATTACAAAAACTTCCGGTCTCTAGTCATCAGCAAAGCTTAGGCGCTGTATAGCATACGCTTTTGTCGATGTCTTGTTTCAGGAGCTAATCGTTATTTGAAGTCTTACAAGAGATGAACATCCAAACAGATCCGTAACCTTTAGCACATTATATGCCACCAAAGAGTGGGGTTGGGTGGGCTCTAACAAAGAGGTTTCAATATTTGAGAAGAGGATATTTAGAACAGCGAAGTCATGTGGTAATGTATTGCACGTAAGTGTGTGTGTGTGTGTGTGTGTGTGTGTGTGTGTGTAAGTAAGGGATGAGGATAGGATAAGGAAGATGTTAAGATAGCACGGGGCCCGTGATCCGTTTGTTAGCGTACTGCTCCGGCATTCGCCTATTGTTCATCGGAGAAACCACGTAAAACTACCTATCACAGCAGCCGGCCCCTAGAAGTATCCTCCAAACAGCGATCTAGCTACGTAGCTAGAGCCGAAAATCCTGTCACCGTCGGGACACAAATCTTAGGACCTCCCGGTTAAAGGCACTGCAGTGACATGTGCTGATGCCCTGAGCCATGAACTCTGAATTATTCGAGATATTTCGTATTCAAGGTATTACCCGCGCAAATTTCCTTGAACGATGATCTTGATTCCCCCTCCCTAGAGCAATAAACAGTTGAAGACCAAAGCGAGCACTGATGACATTCCAAATACATCGTCATTGGCATGTAAGAAAATATATTTACTGTTGAAACCGAGAACTCCTGACCGTATTTTTCTAAACTATATCTAATGAAATGGCCAAAGCAGATACAGATCCATCGCAGGAGATACCTCGATCTCCTGGAAAAATTAGAACTCAAATTATTGAGAAATTGTCAAGGCATGACTGATATTCCAGAGATTGACATTGCTTCATAAAATCTAGTGGCCGATGTCGTAACTAATACCTCCACTCTACCCGTATTTCTCCAAGCCATCGTTCTAGAAAAGTTGCGCGATTAATAGGCAGGATCTCGGGACCGATTCCCTCATATAACCCTACTAACAACATAAAAGAAGGAAAGTAACATATGGGCAACTTACTTGAAGTAAGTCATGAAGTTGACCTTCCGGTGGCAGGCGGCGAAGGGGTGCGTTTTGAGGGGCTCGCACCGCCGGAAGTTGCGCTTGTGCATGGCCGGCTGCTGGCACTGCGGCGTGTGCGTGAGGTCCTCGTGGGGGCGCGTGCACGCCTTCACGCCGCCCACGCGCCACGACGTGCCGAACTTGTCGGCGTCTTGGACGGGGCGGCCGCGGCGCGTCACGAAGTCGTTGCGGCTGTTGCCGTTGAAGTCTCCGCACAGGCCGCACATGTGGCCCTTGTACTTGGTGGGCACGTACACCTCCGCGAAGCTGTACCCGTCCCAAAGGATCCCGACGCCTAGGTGGGTGTGCACCCGCACACTCTCGTCCGTCTTGTTGATGAAGAGCTTGTCGGAGAGGTGGTACGGAGGCTCCACTCGCTTGCCGTTGACTTTCACCCTCATCTTTTGTCCCAAGTTCACTTTCAGTTCTCCCATCTGAAATTTAAATAAATGTGTATCAGCAGTTAACCTGGAAGCCTAGCAGAAATAATTCTTGTGACTACGGATAAGTAATTTAAATCTCCGTTTGTAACAAAATTTTATTTGAACCAATTGTGCGTTTCAGTAATATTTCACTATATTTTACTTCTTTTTAAAATCATTTACAGTTAATTTTGATTAACATAAAAATAAAGTGTATTTAGCTTACTTTGCATCAAACGTAAATCTCACATTATGCCCAACCAATATCTTTCTGAAATTCGTCTGTTTCTAAATCTACATTCACATGCCTCTCAGGAAATCTTTATTACTTTTCCATAGACACTGTTACAGATGCAGTTAAGGTTTGATTTTCAACAGATATACATTTATTTCTTTTCAAGAATGCAATTTGATTCAAAAAACAATTTTAGGGCTAATAACGATAGTGTAATTATATTAAATAATTTACTTTCTTTTCAATATATCATATAAAAATTATTTGAAGAAATATAAGAATAAGTACAAAACAAATTGAGTACAACGAATAAAAAGGAATCACTTCACAGCTCTTCATAGAAGGAAGGTAACAATTATACGTTATAGAATGAGCTATGATATAAATTTATTTCTTATCAAGTATCATTGATTATAAAAATTATTTTACCTTAAGAGAGATTGTTTTGGTCCAAGACGATGTCTTGGTGTGTCGTGAATCATGTGTTACTCTAATTGAGAAATTCTTCCCCACACAATCAGTAGCAAGCTGATATTTACAAGAACCTTGAAAGCTATAAAACTTTCCATCAAAGGTCTTGTAGTGAGGGTCTCCAAAAACTGCACAGACGCCATCACCTACGAATTAAAGAACAACACATAGATTTTATGACAGTAAAGAAACAGGACCAACATTTAAACGGGGATTTTGAATAAACGCGACTCGTACTTTCGACACAGCGCTGGCAGCACTCCCCAGGGTGACGCTCTTCCTTGAAGCCCGTGGGGCAGGCGGGGCACATCTGCACAGCGCATCTCACTTGACCCTGATGGCACAAGCACGACTTGCACGGGCCAAGGCGCCAGGATTCTCCGTCCTAAGGAAGAAAGAGAGAGAGATGGATAAAATTAAAAAGAACATTGTTTACCGATATCTAAACAGGAATGAATATGAGTAAGGTTAGGGTTGCCTTGATTACATTTTCTTCTAACTAGCTTAAAAATAAACAGCACATTTTTTTAAAGGAACTGGAAAAATGTTCCAACAAAATAACTAGAGGTGATAAAACAGCACCTACTTTCTCACATTACTTCTCGGACGGACGGACGGACGGACGGACGGACGGACGGACGGACGGACGGACGGACGGACGGACGGACGGACGGATGGACAGACGGATGAAGGAACAAAGACGTTTTGCCGCCAGTCGATTTTTTGGTATCAAGTACCCACAAAACATGGATTCTGACCATACAACGTATTTGAAGAAGTAATTCACTACATATTGAAACAAGATTTATTCACTTTTTCGTTACAAGGCTCCGAGTCAATAGTCCCCAGGGCTAATAAGACATTTTTCTGTGAAAAAATCGTCGATTTCCGCCGCACGATTACAATACTTTCTCTACTACTTACATAACAAGGCGAGAAAGTAAACAGAAGCAAAATTAAGGAACGGTGACGAAAAACCATTGAGACATCTTGGAAAGAAACTTTTTTATTTTTGTGAATCTGCTTTGTCTTTTTACTACATAAATAATTGGTTTATGTTATGAAAGATAAAAAATAAAGACAATATTCCTTTTTTGTTGAGATTCATTTAAAGAATCAAAATAACTAAAAGTAGAATAAAAGCTCGAAGGTGATAACAAGAAGACAAGTAACAAAAAGGCGAGGGAAAAAGAAAATTATCATCAAGATTAAAAATAATAAATAACAAAATCAATAAAATACTAAAATGGAATTAGAATATTTTGTGCATTAAGAATAGCAGAGGCTTCGAAAAGAAAGAAGACTTGAGAGAAAGGAGAACACAACACGAGGGAAAGCAAAGAGAAGAAGAGGTCACTCGCCTTGTAGGTGTGTCCCGCGATGGTGCAGGTGGCGTTGCGCTTGAGGTCGACGGGCTGGCACTTGGGGCAGCACTGGCCGTGGGTGGTGTGCTGGGCCGCGCACTCCAGCACGGGGCACGTCTGGCGCCGGCACACTGAGGTGCCGTTGGTGCACTTGCAGTGCGTGCAGTGGTCGGGGGACCACGTGTCTCCCGAGCGGTGCACGTCCTTGGCCAGCATGCAGATGCCTTGCGGCGGCTCCATCACCGGGCGCTGTCCTGTAACGCACCGCCCACCACCTGTCACTCTCCTGACGCCTCCTGCTGCGTCACGTGACCTTGACTGAAGCCATCACCGTACGAGGATTCTGACCGATAAAGTCATAGCTCAAAATTTATTCTTTATACAACAATAACTTTTTTTACAGTGTATGGCGTTTCGATTCCTTAATTTGGAATCTTTTTCAGTTCACTGCTATAAATAACACAAATAAAATCCAATACAAGTATATTAAGTGAAACTGATTTTAATATGTTATTGATGGCAATACGTACACATCTTTCACATGACTTACATTGTCAAAGAAAAGGGATCAATTCATAAATTGTGTTGACATGTGTGATGTCCCTATTTATTGGTTTGTATTAATTGTTCCCCAAAACATTTGTAGTAGAAAGAGACAAGAAATATTCAAAATAATTTGTTTACGTTGCGTTATCCACGTATCAGCGTTGCCGCCTATCTGACACAAACCAATTTGCCCGAGAAGCACCCGGAGATTTGTCAACAACAGTATAAGTCCGGAAAGACATATGCCTTTGCCAATGCGCGCCAGGCGAGTTTGAGTTCGATTCAGTGCCTTTGTTTGCGGAGTCTCTCGATCGCTTACAATTAATAATAATAATAATAATAATAATAATAATAATAATAATAATAATAATAATAATAACGAATTATTACAATTAATTGTGATTATGTGAATATGTTAAGATATAATAAAGGAAAAATTGAATTGTAACCGATTGAAAAATTATTCCGATCAAGAAAAACGACAACACTTTCGCGTGTTAGGGCATTTAACTCAAATTATCTGCAGTATTCTTGTTTCTCTAACATCTACAAGTAAAACAGTATTAAATTAAGAGCTCAGAAGAGCTATCCCACATTTTTTTGAGAAATTGAGTTATTATTTAAATGCAACTTCAAATATTATATTTTTATTAATGTGTCATTTAAATCCACTATGAACTTATATGCAAGTGTACTGTGTTTCAAAGTTTAAAAATATATTGAATTATATTACTTGAATGAGAGTTCTGTACAATAAGTATCTCAAAATCTCCTCAATACCTCAGGACTAGCTCAATGTGTGATAGCCCCTTGTTCTACTCAGCCCTTCAATATAATATTTCCTGTTATCATTCATTCCATTTATTAACGGCGTATTTATTGATTTGCAAGATATTTCCACTTATTGCGTTCTCTTCACTGAGTGAGGAGGTGCTGTGTTTGCTCTCACCGATGCACTTGGGGCAGCACTCGCCGAGGCCCGGCGGGCGGCGCGCGCCCTCGGGGCACTGCAGCACGGGGCAGGAGCGCTTCACGCACGTCATGCGCCCGCCGCGCTCGCAGTGGCACTTGAGGCAGGGGTCCTCCGGGATGGTCACGTTGCGCTCGTCCGTCACCGTCTGCCCGTTGATCTGGCAACCTGCGCACGCAAACAAGCCCACGTAACGCTACACCGTCTAGAGGAATGGTCATCAATAAACGTGTTGATTTTACTTTATAAGTGGAAGAGAAAAAAATTGTACGATAACTTTTGTAGGGTTGCAGATGAGAAGGGGGTGACATGTAAAGTTCAATAGAGTGTGAATCTCGCAATGCGTCTGAAGTGTATGTCGCAGCGAGCTTAAAGGGGTAAGCGTGCAAGATGGTGGAACCAGCGGGGGGGGAGAGGGAGGAGGGCAGAGCACGTGGGTGAACAGGGTTGAGTGGACGGGCAGGTTGAGTGGACGGGCGGGTTGGTGGACGGGCGGGTTGAGTGGACGGGCGGGTTAGTGGACGGGCGGGTTGGGGGGACGGACGGATTAGTGGACAGGCGGGTTGAGTGGACGGGTGGGTTGAGTGGACGGGCGGGTTGAGTGGACGGGCGGGTTGAGTGGACGGGCGGGTTGAGTGGACGGGCGGGTTGAGTGGATGGGTGGGTTGAGTGGACGGGCGGGTTGAGTGGACGGGCGGGATGAGTGGACGGGCGGGTTGAGTGGACGGGCGGGTTGAGTGGACGGGCGTGTTGAGTGTTAGCGGGCGTGCGAGTTAAGCGAACGGATGGATTGAGTGGACGGGTGGGATGATGGGGCGGGAGGGTTGAGTGGGCGGGCGCGGGCACAGGTCGGGTGGGGCGGCAGGGCGAGCTATATAAGCAGAGTGGATCGGGGCGGGTCGTTTAATAGACGTTTGTAATAAATAACCTCACAACACCGGATTATTAGCTAGTTTAATCATAAGAAAGAATTTGACACAGGTGAGGCGAAAGATTCGTTGCGTAGAATCAGATTTTGAATTCACCAGATAATTTTATATTTTCATTGCGAATTATGTGGACGGTTATGGAAAACAGTCACATCAATCATCAGTTGGAAATGGCTCTATTAAGCAACAAATAATTAACAAAGTAAAGTCGGTATTCACTTCAGATATTAAAAGATATCTGGGAACATTGTAATCAGTTTTTTATTTGCTTTATTGGTCTAGAAAGCTTTTTTCATTCACACTTATTTATAGTCACATTCCATCTTACACATTTTGCAACAAAAATACCCAATTTTAAATTTGAAAATGTTGTTTTGGATTAATTATAAGAATATATATCTCATTAACTGGAAATCTAGAAAAAATAAATAAAGACAATGCATAGTAAAGTTAAATGAAAATCTGTCGATTCAGTTTAACGCTTTGTTTTTAGCGCCATTTTCGATGTGCAGGTAGTTTACAGAATGGCCGTTAGAGCGCAATGCTTGCCGACAACAGCTACACCATCTGGCGGGATTATTTAACACTACGTTGAACTCGAACGCGAGGTCGTAAGATGGTAGGTCGTAAACTTCTTCGTGGAACAAGTTTTTAAGAGAAAGAACAATCTCGGGAAACATTACCATTTATTGTAAAGACGGATGGACACAAATGATAATAAAATCTTGTAAAAAGCTGATTATTTTGAATCACTGATTTTAAGAGGTTTTTCTTAAGTTGGAAGTCAACAGTATAGTGGTGTAGAAATGACCTCTCATTCCCTATGAACTGAATTTACGATTATAACAAAAAGAAAACAAGTAATGAAACGGATTACAGTGTAATACAAACTTTTTATTTCATACAGTCATACACTCGGAAAATAACGTTGTGAAATCTCCATTACGTGATAATTCTATGAGGAATCCATAATATTACGCGTTTCAGCAACCTTACAATTCTGTGAGCTCCAATCAAGTTTTTAAAAAGAATTCTGAAATAACATCTGAAGTCTTTTGAAAGTAGAAATAAATTGCACTATGTGATAAAATAAATGGGTTTCGATTGTTTGATTGTTAGTGATTCCGGGCGCGTGAACAGCTAAGGTCCGTTAGTCCCGTGAGTGTAGTGCATGCTTTTTCCTCGGGAAGAGGCGGTGATCTTCTCTCGCTAGATGTTGAGATCCGGCACCAACCTACTGTCGACTAGCGAGGTTTTACCGAACCAGGTATCTCCCACCAGTGGCCCAGCCGAGACAAGCCCTAAGCTCCCGCCCTATGCCCAGGCTCCTGGCATGTGTGGTAGTGTAGTGCATGTTCGTGTGTGTAAGTAAGGGATGAGGATATGAGAAGGAAGAGGAAGGACAGATCGCGCACGGTCCGTGGTTCGTTTGTTATGGAACTGCTCCATCATTCGCCTGGTGTTGATCGGAGAAAACATGGAAAACTACCGATCAGAGCAGCCGGCCGCTAGAATTCTCCTCTTAACAGTGACTGAATTCGACCTAGCTCACAAGCTAGTGACGAAAATCCTGCTACCGTCGGGACTCGAATCTAGTACCTCCCGGTCAGAGGCACTGCAGTGACATCAGTTGATGCCCTGAGTCATCTCTCCTGGTTATGGGTTTCAATAATTGATCTACCTTGATATTGTTTGAGACGATACTATGCGTTAACATTGCTTGCCTTCTTGGACGTCTTTAATTAAAGAGAACATCTGTAATATCATGAAATGAGGGCAGTAATTGGCCACCAACATAATTGGGAAAACATACTGAGATTATTCAGAGAACAAATAATGAGAAAATTCCCATTTTATTTTCGAAAATCCCAAATCCCAGTATTTTGTTTTTTCTACATGGGGTATTTGAGTATCCTTTGTATTTAATGAAGGACAACAAGTTTCGAACAATGGACTACATACCCAGTTAATTGAGGAACAACAAACAAACATTAACATATCACCAAGAGATGGTAACGCTAGTAGAGTCGCGAAATCGGATGGCGTTTCGCAGTGACACGCTAAGACGTTGCACGTTCGACATGCGCGTGACGAAAGTCCTCTTCGTGGTCGATCTCCAGCGAGAGGAAGATAAGGCGACACGACATCTCAGGCGGACCGTGCGACGAGCAGGCGCGGCACGAACTACACTTGTTCACAAGCGGTCTCTGACGTTGGAGGCGAGAAACCGATGGTTGGTTGGTTGGTTGTTAGTGATTCCGGGCGCGTCAACTAACGAGGACATTAGTCCCGTAAATGTAGTGCATGTTTTTCATCGGGAGGTGGCGGTGATCTTCCCCCGCTGGATGGTGAGATCCGGCGCCGACCTACTGTCGGCGCCACATATGCCCTCAACCATGTATCTTCCACTAGTGGGACACTGTCTCATTCAGGACACGCTCTAATCTTCCGACCGGTCTCCCGGCATATGTGGTAATGTAGTGTGTGTAATGTAGTGTAAGTGTGTGTAAGGGGTGAGGATAGGACAAGGAAGAGGAAGGAAAGATCGCGCGCGGTCCGTAACCCATTTATTAGGGTATTGCTCCGTCACTCGCCAGGTATACGCGAGAAACCAGCAAGAGGGGCACTCCATACTTCGGCAATTAAACTCATATCAACACTACTATGAATGGTTCTTACCAGTGTAAATTGGCATTTTGGGCGTGATAAAAAAGTACTTGGAAGGTACAGTGGAGTTACGAATTGGAATGAATCTGAATAAAATGAGTTAAATCTTGTCAAGATTTGAGTGAGTTGGAGCGGAGAGTAAGGAAGAGTGAAGAAAGTTTTCCTCGAGAAAGAAGTAAGAAAGGGCAAACGAAACGGCTGGAGCCAAAGAGAAATCACGTAAGGAAAATACGGAAACCTACGATTTAGGATATTGAGATGAATATTAGAGAAAAGGGAGATGAAGCAGTCGAGGACACAAAGAACAAAAAACAACATGTGAAGAGCAGGCAGGATGAGTACGTCGGAGAAAGGGAGATAATGAAGGAGAGAGAGGGAGAGAATGAAGAAGAGAGAGAGGGAGAAAATACGAAGAGAATGAGAGGGACGGAGAGAATGAGAGCGAAAGGAATGAGAGGGAAAGAGTGGGTTAGAAGAGAGAGACGAGAGGGATGTAGGGAATCGGGAAAGCAGAGTATAAGAGTGTGATGATAAAAGTAGGATAATAGGCGCGATATATAGAATGTTATGAGAAGGAGCGATTAACAGAGAAAGAAGGGAGTGATAAATAGGCAAAGCGTGAAGATGTTAAGTGGAAATGAGCCAGCATAGATGCCAGCAGAAGCAGGGAGAGAAAAACAAGAGAAGGTGTATAATTGCTAGGTTGAGGAGACGAATACAAAAATAAACTGTAAGAGACGAGGGATGCAAGGAGACGAAGCCGAAGAGCGCGAAAGAATGAGTCGGTCAGGGGGGGCGGTAGGTGGTTGGAGGCAGAGGGAGCGAAGTAGGTACGGGCTGGACGAGCGGGGGCGGTGGCGACGGTGGCGGCGGTGGCAATGACGGCGACGGCGGGGCAGGGGCGGGGGTGATGGCAGGGAGGTGGTCGCGGCGGCGGTGGCAGTGACGGTGACGGTAGTGGTGGCGGTGGCGGAGGCGGTGGCGGTAGCGGCGACGGTAGTGACTGCGGCGGTAGCGGCGGCGGTCGGGGGTGGGGTGGCGGGGGGCGGGGGCAGGGGGTGAGGGGCGGTGGCGGTGGTGGCGGCAGTGGCGACGGGGGCGGCCTTAGCGGTGACAGTGGCGACGGCGACGGCGACGGCGACGGCGACGGCGACGGCGACGGCGACGGCGGCGGCGGCGGCGGCGGCGGCGGCGGCAGTACCAGTGGTGGCGGTCGTAGCGGTGGCGGCGGCAGCGGTGGCGGCAACAGAGGCGGCGGCGACGGCGGCGGCGGTGACGGAGGCGGCGGCGGCGTCCGCGTCGCCCGCCCGGGGCGCTGACCCACATCCCCCCGGATCCGCCGTCGCCCTTCCGGGTCCCGCAGCGGGTGAAAGTCCCCCGGCGCCTCTCCTACCGCCTCCCCCTCTGCGGCGCGGCGCGGCACACCAGCACCCAATTCTTCTCCTGAATTGGTTTCGATATTGAATTCCTCTCTCGGCATTTCTCGAGATCTGTATTCTTCTACGTTGCAAATGAAGGGTTGTTGTCTGTGGAAATCTGGACTGTCGCGCGACTTTTATTTGACTGATCTTTTTGTTCCTTCGACTTTTATTAAAATGTTTCTTTTACAATTTAAAATGGTCTTTAATACATCTTGTTGCTCTCTAGAGCTTTGCTTATGAGATAGTTTTTAAAAGCTTCAATTATCACATCCTTTTATATAAATATGTAAGGATAGGTTTTCGCACTAAGTTTATTAGTAAAGTAAGTGACCTAAGCAATAAAATACGTCGTTCAGGTCGTTTGAAATATTAAAAAAATAGTATATCAGTTCAGGTAGAAGACAGGAAAATATTACACTCAGCATATGAAGGTTGTTAGGCTATGAATATTACCGGCACAGACAATTCCGGTAGTAATATCTTTCGAAGTAATTTGTCCCACGTGAGGAAATGATGCCTTGAAACGCCAGGTTTTATCCCAGTCAACACCCAGCTGTTCTGAAGCATTCCGCATTGCAATTTGCTTCCACGCAATCGTTCGGCGCAGACGGAAAACATTTCTTTGACTTCCCAATGTTCTGTCTGTGTCTGTGGGCGGGCGAGCGAGAGGGGCGGGTGAGCGGGCGGACTAGTGGGTGGGCGAGCGAGAGAGCGGTCGGGCGGGCGGACGGTCGGGCGGTCGGACGGACGGACGGACGGACGGACGGACGGGTGGACGGATGGGTGGGTGGGTGTTCAGGCGAACGGGTGGGTGGGAGGGTGGGTGGGTGGGCTGGCGAGCGGGTGAGCGGGAGGGTGGGCGAGCGGGCGGGTGGTCGAGCGGGCGGGTGGGCGAGGGCGGGTGGGCGAGCGGCGGGCGGGGCGACGCGCGGGCGGGCGGGCGGGCAGGCGCGCGGGCGGGCGGGCGGGCGGGCGGGCGGGCGGGCGGGCGGGCGGGCGGGCGGGCGGGCGAGCGAGCGAGCGAGCGAGCGAGCGGGAGGGTGAGCGGGTGGATGAACGAACGGGGGAGCGGACGTGCGAGCGAGCGGGCGAGCGGGCGCCCGGGGCGATGCGATCGCGCGCGCGGCCGCGGGTGAGGCAAGGGGCCGCGCGCTTCGCTGCAAGTTGAGGTCACCGATTACAACAGATCGCGGCCGCGCCGCCTCGCGCCGCCCCGCCCCCCGCCACCCGCCCCCCGCCCCGCGCACACGCGCAGAAGAAAGGGCCAGTTGTGAACGTCGTCGCCGCGCAGTGCCCCATGGCAGCGATGTACGTGAAAGAAATATTCGAGAAGTTTAAACACAACATTCATTGGCCATATCCTTTTTTTTATTTTGTTTTTTTGAAGGCGCACTACTGCTCAGGTTAATGAGATCCCTGACGCCCAGGATTTGACAGATAGGTGACAGCCACGATGACATGAACGATGAAGCATGGTTGGAATGACAAGCAGTGACTGTAAGAGAACCACGAGAAAACTGCCGCGAATTTGCTTTGTCTACGACTAATAAGGTCAATCCAGTCAATCCACTCGGAATGGCCAATTTGCAATTTGTGATCAATCCTGGGATCGTATCCGCGTGCTAAGAGTGAAACGAGTAGACTCTGGCTCTTACGCTAAGAATCCCTCGGAGATTCATGATGAACCAATGGTCTTGTCATGGTAACGTAAATTCTTTTTAACTGTCAAAGAGTATTATCACTGATATGAGTGATTTCTCTAGGCATGATCTTCTACAATTGTGAAGTAGGAGTAATTTTCATGTTGTTCTGTAAATTGAACAAACTGCAAATAAACTATATTAAAACAATTAAAACTCTAAATAATCACATTTTTGCTGCATTTTGTGTGTCGACCAGTTGCGTTCGCGTTTGTAGTTGCGAATCCGCAGTTAAAATTTCGTCAACCGGAAGGTTCTACGTTTCAGTCTTGATGGTAGTGGATTTTTAATACCGGTTGAGTAGATGGGTCGCAAGAAGGGATGGCGCGACAATTCGTCTCTTGATTCGCCTCTTCTTTTATCTTTAGCGCCAAATAGCCTATTCAGATCAGCCTATTGGCTGATAACCCATCCACCGTAATCTAGAAATGCTTCTTTATACATCGGAGAATAGCTCCCCACGCAAGAAGATAAATAAGGAATGTTACAACGTCCCGTAGCTGCAGCTTGTAAGAAATGATCTGGTCTACACACATTTTAAAAACACATTGTACATGAAACAACTTAAGAAGCAACCGGTGCCGTAGCGCACTATTATTTCACCTCTGAATGCTCCGTTCCGCCGACCTGGATGGCCGAGGTGGCTAAGAGCGAGTACCGACTCAGCGCTTCGGTGCGAAGGGTCGCGGGTTCGAGTCCCGCCTTGGGCATGGCTGTTTGTCCCTTGACTTTGTGTGTGTTGTCGCGGAGGGCCTCGCGTTCTGCTGACCCCAGATCAGAGGAGCCCGCAAGAGTGTTTGTCTAGTGTATGGTCGAATATGCGTCCCTTCGCGACGTAAAGGGCAACCAGCTGTCGGCTGGATAAAAGCCCTAGGAAAAAAAAGGAAAAAAAACCAACTTCGCTCCAACCCTCATTCAATGTGAGGATGGAAGTCGTACAGTACTATATTCGGAGAATGTTTTATCGGGGTACCCATGTTATTATTCATCTCTCATTACTTACATTGCTAATATTTATTAATCTTATCATTCGGCATCTTCTTATCAATCTTATCATCTCTGCTAGTCAAGTTCGAAAAAATAGAGAATCATATCAAAGTATTAGGAATCTTCCTTAAGATGTGTAAAACAATAATAGTTGACAGCATTTTGTTGCTGGTGCTAATGAAGAGTTCAAGAAGACTAGAGAAATGACTCTAAAGGTGATGAACGTATGATATTCAGCATTCGTTCCACAACGGAACGTTCTGCCATGAGGGCTGCATAAGATGGGCCTCTACATTCCCCTTTTGCTATTCCTTCTCCCTTGTTGTGGTGCCGCCCCAAAATATATTACGACCGGAACAACACCTTCTTTCCTTTTTTAAAATACCCACTGAAAACTAAGGAAACACAAGATAACCATTAACCATTCCGTAACCGCTACCATCTCCTCTGGCTCCCCCTCCCGGTACCAGGCCGTTGGCTCATCGCATGTCCGCACTTGGGCGCGGACTCTTCACATCTACGGGTCGCCACCGGATGAAGATCGTTGTGATTTCCGATTCTTTTTCTCCAAAATCAAATCCGGTTTATCGATTTGGGGCGGATTTTTGACATTCGAATTAGTTAGTGTATGTAGATAACTAAGGCACGTGTCCGAATTACTAAGAAATTCTGTTGCAGCAAAAGTTGCGATCCTCTATTGGGCAACGCACTGGGCATCATCGGGCGGCATTAGACTAATGTCCAAGAGCTTGACTGACTAGTGTTTCCGGGCACGCCAATGCTCTAGTCATTCGACTAGTAAATGTAGTACATATTCGTTGTTATGGGACGTGGTGGTGATATCCCCTCTCCGGATGGTAAGATCCGGCTCCGACCTTGCACCGCCTCAGCCGGGACAAGCTCGAAGCTCTCGCTCTTTGAGGTAGTGTTGTGCATGTAAATGTAAGTAATGTAAGTAAGGGTACGAGTAAAACAAAGAAGAAGAAGAAGGAAAGAACGCGCGCGGCCCGTGGCCCGTTTGTTTAAGACACTGCCCTGGCATTCGCCTGGTTTTGGTAAGAGAAACAATGGAAAACCACCGATCAGCTGGCCGCTAGAATTCTGCTTCAGACAGTGCCTGAATTCGACGTAGCTATCTGGCTAGTGTCAAAAACCTGCCACCGTCAGGACTCAAACTCTAGGACATACCCAGAGGAACTTCAGTCTCATGAGTTGATGTCCTGAGCCACGTCAGGCGGTCCTACAACTTGATTTCAGAAGTAATCTGATGATGAGTTATATCGCAACCTCATAGCAAGCGTGTTCCGCCCAACTGCTGAGCGGGCTGGCTCAACGCGGAGCTGCGGCCGTGCGAAATTCCTTTTCGGCCCACTGCGCGGCGCACGGTCTCACTGTGGTCCCAAATCCCTAATCCTGATCATGTCAGAAAAAAAGAAAATTCGACTTAGTAAGTTTTAAATATCGGTTTGGTTGTAGTGACACTACTACTTTACAGAAGCACCGTCGGAACAAAGAATGAGGTCATCCCCGCTCGGAGAATGACGTCGTGTCGTAACCTATGCGTTGCTCGTGGCATTTTCGCAGCGCGTGCATCGTACGAAAACGTGCTTATTTGAAACGCTTACAGTTATTTTATATTCATTTTCTTTTTCTCGGGTAAAGTGGATTATTCTCTTAAAGATATTTGTAATTCGATGTACTAATGCGGAATATTGCGAATGCGACTGCTGTAATCGCTGAAAACTTATTAAGGTCTCCAACTTTTACTGAGGGTGATGAACAGTTTCACACTATTCAAGCTTCGACTATCGTTGAAAGCGCTATATTTGCTATTCGTCAGATAGCGACTGTATATTAATTTATAAAAAGATTAATTTATAATAGAACAAAAATTCATTCAAGGCAAAATTATTTGCAATTTGAATAAATTCGTGTAATTAAAACATATTATTTATACTTTTTCCAAAACTGACTTTGGGTTCGAAATCAGCAATTACGAACACCTGAATGTACTCAATTTCAGACCGATAAGGTGATTAGTTAAAAAATGTATCCGCCATTTCGTTTTATCAAAAACTGTTTCCGGACTCTTAATCAGAAATCACTAATAAAATATATACGTACAAAATTTTGAATCACTCAATACACATTATCATTACAAGATCATGTCATGTCCGGAAGAGATGGCTCAGGGCATCAACTAATGTCACTGCAGTCCCTCTGACCGGGAGATCCTAGGTCCGAGTCCCGATGGTGGCAGGATTTTCGACACTAGCATGTCAGCTAGGTCGAATTCAGTCGCTGACAGGAGGAGAATTATAAAAAATTCCTGCTGCTCCGATCGGTAGCTCGCCGGTTGCTCTGATCGGTAGTTTTCCGTTGTTTCTCCGGTCAACCCCAGGCAAATGCCGGAGCAGTACTCTAACAAACAGGCCACAGACCGAGCGCGATCTTTCCTACCTCTTCCTTGTCCTATCCTCTCTCCTTCTCTCTCTCTCTCTCTCTCTCTCTCTCACACACACACACACACACACACACACACACACACACACACACACACACACACACACTAACATGCACTACATTAGTCGGTCGGGAGTTTAGAGCTTGTCGCAGCTGAGCCGATGCCCCGCTGGTGGAATATATGTGGTTGGGAAAACCCCGTTAGCCGATGGTAGGTCGGCGCCGGATCTCGCCATCCAACGGGAGAAGAACACCGCCAATTCCCGAGAAAAAATGCACAAACTTACGGGACTAATGACACTAGTAGTTGACGCGCCCAGAATCACAATAAATCAATCAATCGTGTCATGGCCATGCTTTCGGGAGTTGGGACCACAGTGCGCCGCCGCCGCCGCCGCCGCCGCCGCCGCCGCCGCCGCCGCCGCCGCCGCCGCCGCCGCCGCCGCCGCCGCTGCCTCGCGGAGATCCGCAGAGAAGCCGGCGTGGCGGGCGCGGCGCGGGGTGGCGGAGCTGCGGTCGGGGAGTCGACGCGGCGCGTGATCCACCTGGACCGCGCCGTCCTTTCGCTTCTTTATCTGCCGCTGCGGATGCCGATGTTTTACGAGAGGGTTATCTTCGAACCCCACCAGCCAACCGACCGCCGCCACCGGCCCATACGCGGTTTCGCTGTGGACAGAACGAGCTTCGACCAGATGCTCGGCCAGATTTTTGCCTTCCGTCGCGATTTTATCTGATCATTTGCTGCGTCGGTTGCGTTGTAGGAACTGGCGTCGCGAAATGTAATGGGATGTGGCGCAGAAGCGAATAATTTAAAAGGGGTGTTGTTGTGCTTACAAATTGACAAGAAACTGAAACAGAATTGATTTGAATAATTGTTAATTAACTTTTTTGAAGTGAGTAGAATGGAGCATTCATAAACTACGTCTCAGTACAACGAAGTCCTTAATTGTATGAATTTTTATAATACCCCGTCAACTTCCGTACACACGAAATGTAAACGATGGCGAAATTTTCGATAACTCGAATGGTTTCTTTTCTTTTCAGATTTTAGGTATCCAGGATCCCCTAAACAGTTTTCTCAGGAAAGTAGTTACCCATTATAGTATTTCGTATGCTCTAACCACTGGAAGAGGAAGGACCGTCTCGATAACTTAATAAACTAACGTAAATACTCCCAACTGTGTCTTCTGAATACAGCTTCGGCAGTTTCTTTCTCTAAACCGTTTACGAGAGAATGCGGAATTTGTCGTTACATGTGCGGTCACGTTCACCACAAAATGGAAATTATTTTCTTTTTCAGCGAGGAAGCATTGAAAGTAGTTGTATGAACAGTCTCTGCACTATATAATGTAGAAAGTGACTTTTTTCTTCATGTTTATAATAAAAAAGTAGGACCTTCAATTTGGGCAGACGACTGAGCAGGAAACGGCTAGGTTCTGCTTCAAGAATCTTTTAAATGAATTTAATTTTTATAGGAAGGAAACAGAAAATAAAATCTGGATCAGACCATAATAATTGGGAAGCTGTGCGAATAATTAGATAGCTGTAAATTATTTACAGCTACTTCTCTGGGAGACAATTATTGATTATAGGCTTATATTAAAATACTGAAGTATACATGGCATGGCATATTCAGAAATATGATTCTGTGAATTGTATCTCAATAATACTTTTGATTTCAGATATCCTACATAAATTTCTAGGTATGCTCTTTAAAATAAAATCGAATGACTGGCTTTAAGTATTAGAGTGAAAGTGACACTGGATGGAGCGGGTTTTCCCTCCAGACTCCGGAGTGACGCGGTCGGAGACAATAGGGCTTTAGTACCAAACACGTTTGCAAAATGTACTTGGACATGTCCCTAGCAGCCAAGGTCGGATTAATTTCCTAAGGTAAGAATAATCATTCTACGGCGCCCCCAAATAGGATTGAAATATTAAATATCAAATGAAATTTGAAAATTAAGCGATAACATTTGCAATTTACGCACTTTATATTAAAATAAATCCGAACTTTATAGCTACTTATGTAACAAATTCAGAAAGTGAGTATTTGGCATAAAAATGCAATGTTAGTGGACGAGGCAATGATAGGAGCTGAATCAGGCATTTTGAAATGAAAACGGAACTTTGTAACGAGTTGCGGACAATTTGTCCGAATTCACGAAGACTTTCAAATAGATGTTCTTCAGATCATTGACAATATGCGATACGGGAGCCATGTTTTCTCTTCGCCCAGTGTTTTGTTTACTTTAGTAGTAGTATTTTGGCAGTACTCAAATGTTTTCAGAGGGCAAATTCACGGGGAGGATGCCCCTGACTCGTTCCCTAGAGAGATGTCCCACGCTGGACAAGCATTGCTTTTACCTGGCCAGGCATACAAATAATCAACTTTAAGTGCCGTAGTCATGATTTCCACGCTGAAATGTTCAAGTGAAGGAATTCCAACGACCAAACTTGGACCCGAAAACATTCTGGAGAGCATTATTAAAAGATTCGTTAAAATTGTGTTACATAAGCGAAGGTGGTGTTTAATTCACTCTTCGATCGTTCTTTGAAGTTTTGAATGTCCCCCTCCGCAGGAATACTGTCAATTCACACCCTGGTTGTTTTATATGGCCATGACTTTGCCGTTCACATACAGCAAAGTAATAATTTTTAGTTAATGAACAACGAAGATAAATACTATTTTCTGTGAATGCTGAAAAGTTTCTTCTACATTTTTGTATAACATATTTTAAACATAATATACGAGCATACATGCATCGCATTCATTACGATTCGTATGAATATTCGCATTCGTATTCATTACGTGTTTGCACTATTTAAAAATAAGCGCAAATGCTGTAGAGAATATTTATAAACTGGTGTCCAATTCTGCTGCGAGTGGAGGCCCTAAGCACGTGTTGGCAGCGCTGACCCCGCGCGCACCCATTCTCCACGGGCGCCGCGGCGTCGGCGTCGGGACGCCCTGCGCTGACCGCAGCGGCGCCGAGCGCGGGGTCGGCGCCCTGCGTGTTTCCATTGCACCTGTGCCCAGGCGGCACAGCCGCGTGCCGCGAACACCTGTCGACCGGCACAGCGACCGGCCGCGCACTCACGCACGCACGCACACCGTGCGCCTGCGCCGAACCACAGCCTCGCGCAGATGAAGCACTGGCGCCTCGCAGAATGCATTGGTTCCGGCCGCGTGTGAACTATTGGTCCCGAAAGTGAAGTGCATGCTACATCTCGGTAGATGACGGTTGTCCTCCCGCTGCAATGTGAGACCTACAAGTCGGCTTGCTGAGCTTCACCTCCAGGTATCTCCTTCGCCCCAGATAGGACAAGCTCTAAGCTCCCGACTGGCATCCAGACAAATGAGGAGCAAACATTAAGAACGTGACATCCACATCACAGTTTTCGAATAAAAATTAAAAATATAGGCCAAATATTACACTTTTACTACCAAACTATTACACTCTTTTAACATAACGAAGAGAGTACAACTTAATGTAGTGTAAGACTTCTTACGTTTAATTTTGGAAATAATTATATTTCTAGGTAAAAGCAACAGAAGAACTCAATTTTTGCCAAATGGACATGTCAGCTTTTGAATGTTTGCTCCTCAAATGCGGTAGAGTAGTGAATGAGGAGAGGACAAGGAAGAGGAAGGATATATCACACGCGGTCCGTAGCCCACTTTTTAACTACTTGCTTTTTACTACTCCAGAATTCGCTTGATATCGATGGGAGTACTTGGCCGCTAGAATTTTTCTCCAGATGAGTGAATGTATTCAGCGCCACAATGAAGGCAGGTCAAAAATCTGCCACCGTCTGGGCTTGAACCCTAGCACCTCCCGGTCAACTTTTTAGCAGAGTCGACGAAATAACCGGTGAGTTACCGCAGTAATCCCGTAAATGTAAAAGTCGATGATTCTTTGCAAGGGTGTGAGAGAAATTCGGCGCTGGTATAAGAGGAAAGCCCTTTTTGCACAGTTGTGGAATCATGGTCAAGGGTAACAAACAAGGGTAACAAGGGTAACAAACGTAACACTTCCTGGTGATGCCGAGAAGTTTCGAGGATGATAACGGTGGCAATTCTTCGTGGTGATAGCCTCGAGGATTATGACGGTGGCAATTACGCCGCGTCGGTGGAGAGAGGCGAAAGCTCACGATGACCACTGTGCACACACATAGCGTGATCCGCTCACTATTCTTCAATTTATTTACTGCTGCATTCGGCAGGTCGTCAGCTGTTACGATGTCAACCAATCGCGATCTCACACGTCACTACAGTGACTCCACTATAACGACGTTCAACCTCCCAATTGGATGACACCGTAACAGCTGATTTACGTCAAGTGCAGTTATGTTTAAATCCAAGTATAGCGATGGCTCGCAGAGGAGGAACTGGTGCCTCTCAGAAATGACAATGCTGGAGATGACAATTCCTCGCGTGGCCAACGTCGGCAGCGGCGACGCGGGACATCATGACACGTTTGTGAAAAGAACACACTGCAGTCCCATCACTAGAGACCGGATTTTTATGTAATTACATATTTTTTGTCTTTCTACTTACTGTTCTCAAAACTGTAATCTTGGCGAATCGTAGCCGTCCTAACACAATATCCATTTTTTCGTTACATATTTTTCCATATTTAGTACTACGGTACATATTTTACCTATTTGCTATTTTCAAAAAATATTTTTATTCTGTCGATTTTCTTCAACTTTATCACACTTTTTATGAAAAGAAGTAGTTTAAAAAATCTGCATTTTTCCCTAAATTATTGGTGAAATCTATGAAAAGTATTATTGATGCCGCGTTTCGTGACCTTTAACCTTAATTTTCGAGAAACTTTAGCGAACGCCGACATATTATACTGCAATGAGAATGTTGCACCTTGCAATGATTGTTTGTTCGTCGTAGACATCGCCAGGTTGTACGATGTCTTCTATTGTCTCTAGTCTGACTCAAGCTGCATATAATCTTTCATTAATGCACCTTGGCCTAGCTGCTAAACTACGGTCCTGGATAACATTAGATGGAACTTTTATTACAGACGGGAAAGTTGTACGATGCAAAGTGTGCATCAACTTGAGTTCTCCAAATGATTTTTAAAACGTTTGCATTATTTTTAAAATTTGTTTTAATTATAATTTCATACTATGTAGGTGTGTTTTATAATTAGAGTATTATAATATTACATGTTATATCCGATTTTACATATTTATTACATATTCTTACTGTTTTATTACATATTTATGTACATTTTTTGATGTCTCATACTACATGTTTTTCCGGTCTCTATCCATCACTAGCGGAAGTACACGCAGATGAACCGTCAGAGCAGAATCGCGCTGTCTCAAAGAAATGATGATACCGATGCTGAAATCTCGCGTGGGCACTGGCAGGGCGCGAGAGACAACGCGAAGAAGCACTTATTTAAAAACTAGCCGCAAGCTATTCTGTCGCAGATGAGACAGTTCCATCAGTTGAAGATCTTTCTGATAATTCCTCGTCAAGGCGGCAACGGCGAAGGAAGTCAAGCTACAATGTTCTCTTAATTCATATCAGCTACATTGATTCCTCTCTTATGCGCGTCGCTGCCGCTAGTGTCTCGCAGACGAGGAGACTTAAAGCGTTTTCCATTCGTTGCACTGAAACCCACCCTGGCTGCTAAACTACGGTCCTGGATAACATTAGATGGAGCTTTTACTACTGGCGGGAAAGTTGTATGGTGCAAAGTGTGCATCAACTTGAGTTCTCCAAATGATTTTTAAAACGTTTGCATTATTTTTAAAATTTGTTTTAATTATAATTTTATATTATGTAGATGTGTTTTATAATTAGAGTATTACAATATTGCATCTCCAGAAACGTCATCGCTCCGAAACGAAGAATCGTCAACGTCTCCATCTGCAGAAACGTCATCGCTCCGAAGCAGTGCTGCCCCACACGCGTGGAGGGCAGCTACGAATCAAACGGATTTCGGAACCGAGTCAGTGCGTGTGCGCTACGCAATGAGATTATAGATAGCTGTTCTTGGTCTGTCACACTGATGGAACTCGAAAAATAATAATTTTGAATGATGATCATTGTTATAATTTTTATGAAGTCGTTTGGTAATTCTTACTCCTTAATTCATAAATTATGAACGTGTGATTTCTTTATTTAAAAACTACCAAAACTTCAAATGAGTATGTGTCAAAATTTCATTTTTCGTGATTTGCCAGTGATCGATATAGTGCACAAGATTTTGAACCGAAAGGCTTCTTCAGAATTGTTTGTTTATTGAAAACTATAAAAATATTAACATGAGCATTTCCGCTGGTATATGAGTGGGCGAGCGAGAAACATTTCTTGGCACATATATTTGAATGATTTTGAAAGGGTCACTATTTTTATTTTCACTTTATTAGCGTTTCGAAATTGAGACATACCTACACTTTGGTTTCTAAATAGCACTGGATTTGTTAACAAGAACTTATTCAAAGTTAAATTTTAGGATAACAAACCAATTTTCCGAACTTCGCGTAAGTCACAAAAATTATTTTAAGACATTTCTTGCAGAACTTAATATACTTCATCATTCGAAGTATCCCTGCGTGACAGTATATCCTCAATTGCCTTCACAATTTCACCACGAGTCCAAATCAGCATGGATAACTTCCGTACCTAACCTCACAATGGTCCTGTGCACTGGACTGCACTGGCGCGATCGTCAGTGCAGTTTAGGGCGCCTCTAGTGCGCCCTGGTTCAGTGTGATCGTGTGAATGGAACATGCGATTCTTTGCACTGGTGCGCCCTATCGGTCGAATGGAACACAAAAGCTGCCCTGAGTGCGCACTGGGTGCGCACCAGTGCGGCGAATGGAAAACGCTATTAGAGTGACGATGACGGTGTCTGCAAGGGCGGCGATTGTGATCGAAACTTCCCTGTGATCATAAGATATTGGTTGAGTCCTCTCACTTAACTTATGCCTTTTGCAGTTTCGCCAAGAGGTGAATGGATTGTGTTGATAATTATGACCCCCCTTTAATCGTCCAATAAATCAGAGAGAGTGAATAGCGAACCTAGTTCGGGTACCCTGGCTCTAGGAGGAGAGAAAGTACACGCCGCTCATTATCCTGAAGTAAATCAGTTACCGCTGTAACTTTGTTTTCTCCCAAGCTACAAGGAACAGAACAGTACGCGAAAGAACACCAAGGAACCATAAACATGTATTTGACCGAGGAGAGGAAACACAAAATAGCATAAAAATTTTGCTAATGAAAGACAATGAGAATTGATTTATATATTTATTTTTATAAATGTTATAAAACAGACAAATTTTTATGGTAGTCCACAATTATCTTACGTAATAATGTAGATTTTTTCTAAAAGTAGGAAATAGTTTGTATGAAAATCAGTGTATCTGAATACAATGTCCGTTAAATGAGACTATTAATCTCTTCAAAGTCAACATTTGTATACGGGGTAATGAAACAGAATTATACATTAGTGTCTAAAAATGGTGGTAAATCCAATTAAACTTGTAATTTTGAGGTACTGAAAAGAAATCCTTTACTGCTGGAAATTGCGAAGATTTCTAACAGAATGTTTCAGTTGTCAGGCTGTCAGGGTGGGGAATTGTCTCATTATTCTGGTTTTAAAATGTATTTTTTCTTATATTCTCCATTCTGACAATACGTGACGATGGTGCAGGAGCAACCACATTGAATGATAAACCAAGGATTATTAGATTTTGTTTCTCTCTATTGGACTTCTTTTCTAGGAACGTTTATTGGAAGTAATGTTCGAGATTCGGCTTTTTAATGACATTCATATAAATATTCATCTTCACCAAATTAAGATAATTTCAGATTGAGGGAGTGGACAATGACCCAAAACATTACACCGAACATTAATTAGAAAATTGTAGAAGAAGTAAAAATAAGTGTCATTTTATTCCACCATAGTCTTACTGTATTCACTTCCCAAATTACACTCAGCCTCAAAGTAGTTTCGAGTTGATTTCAGTCGTTGCCTTTACATATAAAAGGAAAGAAATTAATGCCAAAAAAAGTGCTTAAAAAGTGGCACTTTTAGGTTCCCACATGCACTAAAAACAGCAACTTATTCCAATAAGGGGAAATTCCCCAATGTAGGAAGGATAATAATCTCCAAATTCCATACTTTGGAATATTATAACAAGTAACCTTTGAAATGCATGTTTATTCCTGTCACTCCAGGCCGCTAGTAACGGCCTTTGTTTTACATCAAAGCGATTCTTCCTTTTTGTAGTCACTTACGCTACCCTCTGCTGTGTTGGCAACCCTGTTGGTCACGAGCGCTGGCGCGATGGATAACATCGGCGGTGCTGTGATGTGACGGCTGGGTCTGGGAGCTGATCGACGGATACACTGACAGAGACGGGCGTTAGGGAAGGGTCTTTTAACTTCTCACTTGACAGCTGCATGTAATGTTGGCGACACTGATTGAGGAGGGTAGTCGTTGCCAGCGATGAGATACGTACGGCCTGTAGTGCGTTCTCCGGAAGCTTTGCTTAAAACCAGTTAGACATCATAATGATGGGAACATTATACGAGATAAGTAAATCAGACGGTGCAGTGGCGAGGACAAATGGAATACGCGCGGTGGCCTAGAAAAATATTGATTGCTGTGACGCGATAATTTGAAAATTACGTGTCCACATAGTTGTGACGTTCATTATCTGTCCCCTTTGCATGAGTACAATGACATTACTTTGAGCTAAATAATGAGTGTTGCTCGTGTTTTTACAACATTACCTGCAACATTAGTAATTTTTTATACGGTGCACGTTTAATTAATTTCTTTTACATATCTCATCTCTTACATTGTACAGTTATGTAAGTTGCTGTTAAGATTATAGATAATCTTAAACGAAATGTGCGGTTGTATGTTAAAAAAGTTTCAATTTAATGTAATAGGCATATCAAATTCGTCAATTTGTGTATCTGATAACTATCTGGTGGTCTCTTAAAAACCGATAGGAAGTGCTTTAGGGAAAGTTTAAAAATATAGAGTAAAATAAACAGCCACTTCTTAAAGATATGCTACTTATATTGTGTAATATACACCCAGGATGATTACTTTAAATCCATTATTTTCTCAACAGAACCCATTCAGAATTCTACAAACAAGTCTTAACAACTTACACTTTCGCGTCGCAAAGGTAGTCTAAGTAACGTTGTATCATCTCTATAAATATTAGCTTAAAGACATGACTAGACAAAAGTTATGACGAACTCAAAATAGAACAGAACACACATTCGATAGAAACCACATTAGGGTAGAAGGAAAGAACAGACCAGCCAAAATGATGCCGACGCGTAAAACAAACGCCAGATGATTCGACAACGTTTCCGATGCTTCCAGAGATGAACTGAAGGTAAGCAAAGCTTGCTTTAAAAGTGGGACCTCAAATATTTTCTCCGTACAATATCGGATCGCATTGTTTTAAGTATCTCTTAGACAAATCAAATGGTGCATTAAGTACATACGTTACCATGGTGGAGTTGTTTTGAGAGAGAAGATTCGTCATTTCCATTTGAGTTTCCTTTTCATAAGTTTTGAAGTCTTACGCACAGACGTGGTTCTTTTGGTTCACTCATTGCTACTTTTCTTCTGGAAATTTTAACCACAATTTCTGAACAGAGACTTTGAGTATTAACAAAATATTACGCAAGAAAAATTGCCGGCGTGGACACCCGAAGTCACTTAAGCATAGCTCCTCTTCAGTCCTCGAAGGGTTCAATTCCCGCCAAGGAAATCGATGTTTGGTGTTTGTCGATGTGTGTAGTATATTAGTATATTATTATATGAAACGAATCAGTAATTGACTACGTGATATTAATATAGGACAAATCGTTTCTTCAGGATATTGAGATACAATCAATATCTCTTCTTTTACAACTGAAAATTGTGCTCGGAATCAAATTGAACTAAAAGCTTTAACATGTTTCGCGACTTAATTAGTTGCATCATCAGGAACGAGTAGTTACTAACAAAAAGGTATATGATAAACCTCCATATTTACTCAAAAGACACCAACTAGAAAATGTCTTGTAAAAGCAAAAGACTAGACCCAAAATACCAGCCATGGTAAGTAGACCACCTCCGTCGTAATCAGATACCTAAAGCATCTGAATTTTGCTTCTCTTATTCGCGGTAGTTAAGAGATGCCCAGACGGGTTACCTCGGCTATAAAAAATAGAAAAGAGAGAAAGTGAGAAAGAGAGAGAGAGAGAGAGAGAGAGAGAGAGAGAGAGACAGACAGACAGACAGACAGACAGACAGAGAGTCAGACAGACAGAGAGACAGACAGACAGAGAGACAGACAGACAGAGAGACAGACAGGCAGAGAGACAGACAGACAGACAGAGAGACAGACACACAGACAGACAGAGAGACAGACACACACAGACAGACAGAGAGACAGATAAAAAGAGCAAGAACCCCGGGAACCGATGCATCGACAAGAAGAAAATCAATAAATCGAATAATTCCGTTTACATTTCTGCAGTTCTCGGCCGCTATCAACGTTCTGGGAATGCTTGAACGAGAAGCATTTAGATGTAGTATGAAGATGAAGAATTTTCTGCGAACGGCGAATTCGACGTACTCGAGGCCTGCCGGACCCGCAAAACCACGCGGCCGACCATCCGGACGCTGCAAGGTAGAGCGGAGGAGTCTTTCCGCGAAAGACGCAAACGAGACAGGTCTCGAGAAAACGGGAGGTTTTGAGGTACTTATCTGACTGCATTCTAGAAGGGAAGCGAATGTATTGCTACCAAGTGTAGCACTGTTATAGAAAAATATCTTTCAAATTTGCCTTAGGGTTCAAATGAAGAATTATATGGCAATGTCGTACCTAAAATGTTGTTACAGAATTGTTCACTGATTTTTCGAAACTGCACTTCAGTTTTTCAAGTGCATTTCAGATGAAAAATTTCACTTTTTTGGAGCTATTTTATATCGAAATAAGTAGCGAATCAAATAAGCTTTTTAAAATTTATTTTGTTATAATTTTTTTCATCGAATCGCCATTAACTTTTCCGGCCCTCTCAGCCACTCCCATATCCCGAGGCATTACACATCTCCCGTGTGCACGAGTTCTCAGGACATTCTCCGCCGCCCCAAAATATTTCCTCCCCTTCCCCCCCTCCCCGGCTGCCACCGCGTATCACTAGGTAGGTAGTGTTGCTCAGGCACTCCGTACGCCCATTTCGGCTGTACGTGCCCGAGGGTTTCTTAATCTCTAATGGGAACGAAGTGGCTTGGATGGTGATTAATAATAATAACATAATAATAATATAATAATAATAATATCAATAATAATGTCACATTTCACCACCTGTAACCATCAAAGGACCCCGTACCTCTTAAAGGCTGTTTGAAGACATGACTGTCTTAGTAGATGAACTGATTTAGAAATTACGAATAAAAAGATTTAAATGAAGATTGTACTGATAGGGATAACTGAAAGAATAAAATTAAAATAAAAGAGTTGTAAGAGATTTGTAAACCACAGGAACTTGTTGTAAAGCAATGTCATACCAGTTTAATAAAATATAATTAATTAAATAATTATATAATTAATTACAATTAATAATAATAATAATAATAATAATAATAATAATAATAATAATAATAATAATAATAATAATAATAATAATAAAGCCTTTATTAGTTCCGACAAATGCATGGTGACTGAATCTGTCGTACCACGCAACAACACACAAAATCCATGCCTTAAACGGGATTCGAATCCACAGCCTTCCTGAATCGCGAACTTTGACGCGGCTGCCTTCCGTCCCTGCGCCGGTAGATCAGTAAAGAAAGCAAGTAATTGGTTGGAAGATAAATGGTGTTCGGGACAGCTTCTCTACAGTACACCACAAGCAAACATCTGTGCCCCAAGTGGAATTCGAACCCGCTTCTCTCCAAGCCGAGTCGGCCAAGACTCACCAGCCTTAATGATCTCGGCTAGCAAGGTCGAGCGAATTTACTAGCAGCTTTTTGTTTCATATTGCACACTGTTTTTTCAATTCCAGCTCACTAAACTCCAGAAGAAATTCATTACATAATAAATACGATGACACATTACGGTCTCTACAAAACTTAATGTAAGAATACAATCCAGATGTTGTTTGAGCCGGAACCGTAGAAATAACAAAGAAAGTCGCCAAAAAAGTGGGCAATCCAGTTGAAGAATGCCGTCATGAAAATGGCGATGAAGTTTAAGTGCAAAGGAAAGAATCCGACAAAGAAGGGAAATTTATTAGCGAAAAACACTCTTTAAACGGAGAAGGCGCTGACCGCAAAGAAACAGATCACTCAGATGTATATTGTTCCACGAATCCGAGACGACTTGGAACGAGAGAAATGTGTGTGGATGTAAGGATCTTCTGATAAAAAATGACATAAAAATTGAATAATAATGTCCCGAGTCAATGCTACAAAAGAAAAAACTTACGATGCATTTTACACGTTTTCTTATTATGTAACCTACTATTAAGTCTGAATGCATTGCATGGAAGAAATGGCGAATTTTTAGAAAAGTAAACAATGTTTGGCCCGAGAAACCGAAATGGTGTCAATTTTACATGAGTACACTTGTAATAATAGAGGATAACGATGGGTGTCGAGAAAAAGTACCTAATGACTCTTTTTCGTATTATGAGCTCTGTTGTTGAAACACTGTGACGAAGTATGATACTTTCAATTGGTGTAATGGATGTCAGAAAAAACAAAACAATTCGTCAACAAATGAAGTAAAGAACAAATGGGCAACATTTTTCTTTGAATAAACTGCACAAAATCTTAACAAACGAAGCTATGGACACACTGTGCAAGATGACGCCTTCCCTAAGTCACGTATCCGATGACGGGTTTCTCATAAACATCCTTAATTCTTCCTGTTTTCCCGAAGCAGTGTACCAACAAGAGGCAATGAAATTCCCATGCAGGCGGATGGCAGGTGCAGCGACAGAGGAAGCGGAGGTTAGGAGCAGGGGGGGGGGGTCACGGCGGCGAGGGAGGTCGGGAGACAGTGTGGGGTCGGGGAATCCCACAGGACCACACGGCGGGGCACCGGGCGGTGACACGCGGCGGGCTACGAGGAGGAGGAGAGGGAGGGGAGAGGAGGGGAGGAGGAGGAGGAGGAGGAGGAGGGACGCGGCGGCCGCTTCAAAGGCGAGGCGAGGAATGCCCGCCGGTAATCACGGGGCTTGTTTGAGTTGGCCCGCTGACCGGCCGACGGCTCACTCCCCGCGAGGGGTGGCCACCAGGACCTTGCAACTCTCCATCAAAACCGGAGGCAAAGCTGGAGGGTGCTACGATAGGAAGCGCTGGTGTCCCGGGCACAGTTGCAGGTTAGGCTCGGCAACTTCCGAACATAAAAATTGGCTAATTTGTGAGAAATACGAAAAGGGTCTTCGAAATGCTCAATTATTCATACTATATACATATAAGAAACCACTGAAGAAAGTGCGAACATCGACGCTATCTTGCGTCTAACTAACACTCCTCCTTGCGTCTCTTGAACCCACGTAGCAGCCACGCACGTTTTACGTATCGTTGACAGCAGTTCGTATTTTAGTTCCTGTAAGAAGGTTCTACAGGAAAGGGCGTTACTGTAATGGTCTCCACCACGTCATATGGGAGTTGAAAGGCCCTGGTGGCCACGGGGAGGCGCTCCCCAGGGTCCTCCGCGCTGCCCGTCCGACTCGCGCCCCTGCCCTCTAGTGGCGCTTACTGACCCACATCCCACGGCATTCACTCGTCGCCCATTGCCTACCGCACACGAGCAAATGCCAATCACCAACGAAGACGAGCATCGACGGACAAGGGAGGCATGTCGTGCATGATTCGCGCTGGCTGCAAATTTATCTCGACGATTTATAAGTTAGGACAGAGATCCCAGAGCCCAAGAAACCGTCCACAGATTGAACTTCTACCAGTCCTTTACACTGTTTTTAACTGCTTTTCATACTTACTGAAATAAAAAATAAAATAAGACTCATTGCCTGAACAATGGAGCAGGTAGAGAAAGTGACTGATTCACACCCAGAGCAAGGTTAATAAGTCTAGCTTGTTGTGGATCCTCAGCTTAATTTATTGTTCACCGGTTACTTCCTATGTTTGACAAATACCGCTCATTGCTCTGAACTTTATTAACAACTTCCCATTCTCCCACTCCTTCCATCCTCTACCTCCAAATTTTGATTCTTAACTGCTTTCCGGAGTCTCTTACAAACGAAGTTACGTTTCTCGAAATGAAAACATGCATTTAAACGCAAAGGTCAGTAAACGTTGAATGATTTAATGAGTTGAACATTAATTGCCAAATATGAAAAGGTAAAACAAACGGATCGAAAAAAATCTACAACTATGTAAAAAAATCGTATTTATTTTAATGAACTTACTGAACTATAATACTTAAGCGAAGGATTTAATTATAAGTACATACATGAAGAGAGAGAGAGAGAGAGAGAGAGAGAGAGGGAGAGAAGAGTGAGAGAGAAAATAGTGAGACAGAAAAGATCGAGAAAGAAAGAGAGAGGGGGAGAGAAGAGAGAAAAGTGGGCAGAGAAGAGTTGTTGAAGGATTCAAGAATGATGGTTCTAATTAAAATCCATGGTCATCTGACTCACGTTTCGGTGAAGTATTATGACAATCCGTTTCCTCTTGCTTACCATGATCATAAGTTTTCCATTCCATATTGTCAGTGAAGTTTGTCTCTCCGTCACATTCACAATTTACCGAATTATTATTGCTTCCTGTCACTCAGTTGAACAATACCTTCATTTCTTTCATATAAACTGTCATTCTTCAACATGCGTCGCGCAATGTAGTCTCAAACCGTTCTGAGCCATAATCGCATTAGGTTTTTAACAGACTCCCACATAGCGTCGCGTAGTTTGTCGTGTTCCTGACAAATCACCCGCGCAGATGCAAAAAAATCTCTCAGCGAACGGTTCGAAAAGATAATGAAAATTCCAGAGCTGAAGTATGGGAATGTAAATCGCTTACATAAATAAAGACGCCGAAGAAATCCATACCTTTGTAGAACTTTTTCCATCCATATCGAGGAATCATCAAAGACAGCTGGAATGATGGGTCGGGGAAGGTCTCAACACATTCCTTTCGATGTAATGAAAACATCCACCAAATCAAGTGACTGCTGCAGGAATATCAATTGATGAATTCAGTGGAGATAAAACGTTATTTTTATAAGGAAATATAAGAACATATTTGAGAATGGAAATATAAAACGAAAAATTTGTACGATTATATAATCAAGAAAATGTACATAAAATATATGTGACGAGATGATACAATGAGATGTGACGAAACAAGTATGCAATGTGCACTCATCCGAAAAAAAAAAAACAAAAGCAAAATAAGGTTTTCTGATAATTTCGAATATTGTGGTACGAATCGATTGAAAATCGCAATCAATAGAAATAAACATATTAAATGCTCATGAAGTGGACGAGAATGTAAATGCAACATACCTTGCACCATTGCATTTTCTAAGAACGACACGATCCTCATAAAGAAAGAAAAAAATTACAATGGCGACACAATGTTGAGAGACCAGCCGTATTGCTACGACTGCGACAACGTGGATGCGTGAGGAATTTTGATATCATTTCTTTCGACCATGAACTTCAAATTCCATTTTGACACTTTAGACTGCCCATAAAATATTTTCACATGAATTTTCAGATTATTACTAATAATTACTACTCGATTGCTTTTTAGTGTTAAGGCATTTCAGAGTTGCTTAAATAATGCAAAGTTATAAAAATACGAGTACAACAGAGATAGGATGCTCCTAATCAGATAATATAACAACAATATTATAATAGTAAACAGTCTATTACTATTGTTTTGAGAGATAATATCTCTTTAACACTTATAAACAATGACACTACATTTGCAATACTCAGGAGTAGTAATTTGAGGAGTGTCGAAAAAAAAAGGTTTTTCAAACGATAATTTGTTTCCATATTGAAACGGTTACAAAGACAGCAGAGAATAATGGGAGAAGTTGGGATGACTTTGAAGTATCGATGAAAAAAGAGCGACTTTGGGATGGCGATTTTAGTAGAAAAGGAAAAGAGAGAGAAAGAGTGAGTGAGAGAGAAAGAGGGGGAGAGAAAGTGTTAGAGGGGGAGAGACAGAGGGAGAGAGAAAGAAGGTGGGAGAGAGAGAAATAGGGAGGGGAGAGAGAAAAAGAGGGCGGGAGAGAGAGAGAAAAAGATGGAGGGAGAGAGAGAAAATGGAGAAAGAGGGAGAAAAAGAGGGAGAGGGAGAAAAGAGGGAGAAAAGAGGGAGAGAGAGAGAGAGGGAGAGAGAGAGAGAGGGAGAGAGAGAGAGAGGGAGAGAGAGAGAGGGAGAGAG
>BLKR01003626.1:0-137233 GCA_011170035.1 Teleogryllus occipitalis | reverse complement strand
TCTGTCCTTTCTTTTTTCTCGTTCACACAAGCTTTTACACAGTTGCTTTCAAGGCGTGCGCCGGGATGGTCCCTTGCTTTGCACTCCCAGACGTAAATGTACAGCTTCTCCTCCCTTTAGTCTCTCTCCTTTCTTCTTTCTCGTACACACAAGTTTTTACATAGTTGCTTTCAAGGTGTGCGCCGGGATGGTCCCTTGCTTTGCACATCCAGTCATTCTTGTACAGCTTGTCCCCCCTTTAATCTCTCTCCTTTCTTCTTTCTCGATCGTATTTTCTACTTAATTTTTATTTATGATTCCCTTATCTCATTTTTCACTTCTCTTCCATTTCTAAATATTGATGCTGTTCGGCTAAGCCGCCATCCTGATGGAGGTTTTCTGGGTTTACTCAATCGTTAAAGGCGTATACCGGGATGGTCCCTAGTTTTGCACTCCCAGACGTAAATGTACAGATTTCCCTCCCCTCTGATGTTAGTACTCTGTATCAATGTAGACTCAGTGGTAAGGTGGAAGAGCAGGCCCTATGGCCTGAGCCTCGCCATTAATAAAGACATTATTATTATTATTATTATTATTATTATTATTATTATTATTATTATTATTATTATTATTATCATCATCATCATCATCATCATTATTATTAATTATTAAGGATATCATCTGTTTCGGTGTCATCCAAACGGAAGTCTGAACGCCACCATTATGACGTCACTAGTGACGTGTAAGGTCCCGACTGGACAAACCACAAAACAACTCATATCCTTCAAACGCTGCTCTGTGAAAACCGCAGTATATACTGCGAGTTTTACTAAGCTGCCTGTGAAGTAAATCAGCTGTTTCGGTGCCATTCAATCGAAAAGTTGGTGACGTCACTAGTTACGTCAACAAAGTGACAACAAGGTCCCGATTGGACATAACCGTAACAGCTGATCAGCTCTAATCAGCCACGTTACAGAAACCCATGTATACATGTACACTTGGGTTTTGTATAACCTGGCACTTGACGTAAATCAGCTGTGACACTGTCATCGAATCAAGAGCTAAAACGTCACCACAGTGACGTCACCGTGATGACGTTTCAGCACTCGACTGGATGACCCCGTGACAGCTGATTTACGTCAAGTGCGAGGTTAGAAAACACCAAGTATATACAGTCGACTCCGGTTAAAGTGAACCTGGGGACTAACATTTTTGGTTCACTAAATCCGAGGTTCACTATATTCGATGATGTCAAAATTAAACAGAATTGGTCCATAACGATCGATTTTATAAATATAGAGATACAGCAAAATACATTAACAGCACGAACTGAAAATTTCAATATCTTTATTTGCTCATAAAAATCAATTATTTTCAAATGTTTCGTTCGTACTTTTTCATTATTAATTTCTCTAGATTCTTCTTCAGAATTCGTGCTCTCTCAATACTTCATTCTGCATTGTCCTCTGTCTTAAGTACCGTAAAGCAGTTTTGACACCCTTCAATACCCCTTGCATTGTTGGAACACTGTCTCTCTCTCCGAAGACCTTTTTTACTCGCCTAATAACATACGAGATGCTTTCGGTAGCGAGATGGCGCAAGCGGATAATGAAACTGATTGCTTTTCCGCGTGATATCGCCAGGCTAAGACAGAGTGTTTCCTGTCGCCTACGTAGAACTCAATGCTCTTTGTGCCACGGAATATCAAGTAACAAAGATTGAAGCAGAAACAGGCTATCACGCGTCCCCACCGCAAGTTGTAGCCCACGAGGGCACAGCCTTTGTTTCCGCAGTGAAACTGAGTGACATAACGTCATGAGTAAGGTGCTCATTCCCCCTTCCTTTACCTCAGGGGAGATTTCTATTATAACGTTTGGCCGACGATGTTTTTTCAAGCTGCCTAGAGTTGGAATTTGTGGCACTGAGGCGATATTTTTTTCCAGGTGGGAATTAATTTCCAGGACGTTGTATTTCCTTAGTTCAATACAGCAGAGGTCCAGGTTCACTATAACCGAGTTGTCTTATACTTATTGGTAATGTAAGTGAAACGGGACTAGTGACAAGTTCACTACATCCGAGTTTACACAGTAACAGGAGTCGACTGTACTTGGATTTATTCATAGCTGCCTGTGAAGTAAATCAGCTCTTACGGTGTCATCCAATCGGGAGGTTGAACGCCACTATAGTGGCGTCACTGTAGTGACGTGTAAGGTCCCGATTGGACTGCACCGTAACAGCTGATGAACAAAAACTGCGGTCCATCTTGCGGTGATCCCCGCTGTTGCCGTGAGGAATTCGGGACGTGAGGCGGCGTCATGTCACGGATCTGCGTCTCATTTTGCGACTAGCCTTACTGCGTGTCAGTCAAACACCTACGTACAGTTTTACTTTGGAAGTTAGTCAATCTGAAGAACATCTCTCTACGTAGAGTATTACCTTAGAACTTATTCAACCTGAAGAACGTCTACCTACGTACAGTTTTACTTTGGAAGTTAGTCAATCTGAAGAACATCTACCTACGTAGAGAATTACCTTAGAACTTATTCAACCTGAAGAACGTCTACCTACGTAGAGTATTACCTTAGAACTTATTCAACCTGAAGAACGTCTACCTACGTAGAGTTTTACCTTAGAACTTATTCAACCTGAAGAACGTCTACCTACGTAGAGTATTACCTTGGAACTTATTCAACCTGAAGAACGTCTACCTACGTAGAGTATTACCTTAGAACTTATTCAACCTGAAGAACGTCTACCTACGTAGAGTATTACCTTAGAACTTATTCAATCTGAAGAATACCAAGTAACTATGGAGAAAACCTAAACTGTGAGTAATGTTAGATAATGGAAGCACATGCGTTTCCGACTTTACACATTTACGTTCTTTAGCGTGCAAATACGGTGAAGAATCAAATGTAATTGTAGAAGATTTTGTGACAGAATTTTCGGAACTAAAAGGGAATGATCTTATTTTCGGAACTAAAAGGGATTAGAGAATAACGCTGAAGAACAGCTAACAGGTGATCTTTTATGTGCGTTTTTGTGCATATTAGCAAAAAAACTAATAAAATGTAGCCGTACTAAAGTATTCTCATCATCCATTCCTGCAAGTATTTTTTACGGCGATTACAATTTTGAAATTCAATATTACCAGTTCATACCACGTATGGAGGTCATTGGAAATTTTTGAACGGGAATATAACGTTATCAGTTATACTACACAAATAATACGTTATATTATTTATAACGTTACTACGATTCATTGGTAAGTCCAATGCCAGGGACTGTAAGAACTTATTTGAAAAAAACTGTGCTTAATCTTTAAAAAATTTCATCACATGAAAAAAACTTTTCAGTTTACCGCGTCGTCGACGGTACATTCAACTATTTCAGAATAACATGCTTTATTATTACATTCGTGGATTACAAAATGTAGCAGGTTGCTATGACTGATGGAAATCACGATTTTAAAACTTAAAAAATGTTTTTTTTTTCAATTTCGATAAGTGTATTAAAATCATTTTAATCTTTTTATATTTCGAAACTTTGTTTTTCCTCAAGAATATATGATAAATTAATTTAACAATTAAAATGTTATTTACATCACCAAAAACCGTAACTGAAACAGTAATTTGTTGGCTACGAATGAATAACAGTCATAAGTCCCTCACTCCGTTAATCGGCAGATCCTACTTTAGAACTCGACGGTGGAATATTTTCGAGACCAACCGCCGTAGTTGGGACTGTTAACGAACTAATGAGGGAGAATTCTCGAGGCAGGGTGTGCTGAGAAATCGTTTCCGTAGTTTTCTCGGATCAATTCCAGGCGAATGCTCTTGCACTGCCCTGAGAAACGGTATCCGGATTGCCTACGATCCGTCGCTCTCTTATTCCTTTCTCACCCTTGTCGTCTTTTTCCTCCCCTCTGCTCACCCTCCTATAGCTCTTCTCCGCCTTCGGGGAACTTAAGGTAGAACGTTTCTGATTGTATTCCTACGGAGAAGAAATCGCGAGAAGATTCCCTTTAAGTAGCACGAATGTGCCAGTTCACGAACGCGAGAATTAGAAAGTGGCATTTTATAATAAAAAATATCAACCTGGATCCATTAAGGATATAAGGACGGGACGATGAAAATAATATTTAAAATAAATTGTCATTTATTGAGAAGTTGAAATATGTCGTACAGAATACTTCATTTTTTTATAAGTATCGTGTATTATTTTACAGGAATTTAGAATTTCATAGTTCATTTTAGATGTTCAATTTTGCTTATTTTCAATCACGTATTAATCACATTAATACCTAATAGAAAAGTGGGAAGTGATTGCCACATTTTTCTGTATTTCAATGAGTCTTCTCAATGAGTTCCCTACGAAACCATTGTAGTGAAATCAAGTGAAATGAAAAACTTTAAACATATTATATGATATATTTTGAGGCAAAATATAGTTTTCACGAGAAGTTGCAATAACACAAATTCCAAATAGAGAAGAAACTAATTATTCAGAAAAGCAATATATGAGAATTTCATTCACTTGACAAGCTTAAGGTGACTAGAGCTTAAGGTATTAACCGGGACAGTCCCTTTTTTGAGTCGCTATCCCGTATTATTTGAAACGAAAACGGGACACCAAAATGTCCCATTTTTGTGTCAATGACTGATCGACATAAAGTGTCGAAAAAAAAAAAATTATTGTAATGTAATCCTGGGTTTTTCATGTCTTTCCACCATGGTTATAGGGAAGAGAAATCACGTCACGTCATTTGAGCTTATGGTTTGCCGTTATCAATATCGTTATCGACATCGTTATCGAGAAGTTCAAACACCCGAACCTTCTGCTTCTGTGAGTTTCTGTGCGACTTAATAAACAATCTTAATTGATGGAAATTTGTTCCGTTTTGTCTCGTTTTTTAGTCAGGAAATGTCACAATGTCCCGTTTTTTATTTTTTAAGATGTGGTCACTTTAGACCACCTGGGTGTATAGACAGGATTTCGCGACTGTGTGGCCCTTTGTTTCAACATCAGCCCTCAGCCTGTGCTCAAGGGCCGGAAGTGGCGCTCAAGTTGCCGGTCAGCGGGCGTGCGCCGGAAGTGAAATCGAAGAGCGCGTACAGCCCAGCGACTCCCAGCGCCCGGCTTTTCCTCCGCCGCTGATTAAATTAGGAGACCGCGGTGCGGGCGGCAACGAAAGGAGAAAAAACAGCTATTGTGTTTCCCGCGGAATCGCGCCAAAGGGCGAGAATAAAAGGTTTCACCGCCTTTAAAGGGAACGTTTATTTGATTAGTTGTACGGTACGTCACTTGATATTAGATCACATCTTACCCGATTGTTTGGTTCGCCACATTGCAGTTGTTTTTAATATAAATTGACAAAGGGCGGAGATTTCTACGCACTTTGATTGATTTGATTGATTGATTGATAGTGATTCCGGGAGCGTGAACTACAATGGCCATTAGTTCCGTAAGTGTAATGTGTGTTTTTGTTCGGGAGGTAGCGGTGGTCTTCCCCTGCTGGATGGCCAGATCCGGCGCCGACCTACCGTCGACAAGTGGGGTTTTCCCTAATCAGGTATCTTCCACCAGCGAGACACCGCCCCAGTCGGGACAAGTTCTAAGTCCCCGACTGGTCTCCCGGCATATGTGGTAGTGCATTGCATGTTAATGTAAGTGAGTGTGTAAGGGGTGAGGATAGGACAGGGAAGAGGAAGGAAAGATAGCGCGCTGTTCGTGGCCCGGTTTTTAGGGTACTGCTTTGGCATTCGCCTAGTGTTGATCGGAGAAACCACGGAAAATGACCGATCAGAGCAGCCGGCCGCCACAATTTTCCTCCAGACAGCGACTGAATTCGACCTAGCTGAAAAGCTAGTGTCGAAAATCCTGCCGCCGTCGGGAGTCAAACGTTGGACCTCCCGGTCAGAGGCACTGAAGTGACTTCAGTTGATGCACTGAGCCACCGCTCCCGGTGCAAGAATAAAAGGTTTCACCGCCTTTAAAAGAAACGATTATTCGATTAGTTGTACGATATGTCACTTGATATGAGATCGCATCTTACCTGATTGTTTTGTTGGCCACATTGCAGTTGTTTTTAATATAAATTGACAAAGGGCGGAGATTTCTACGCGCTTTGAAGAGGATGTACTGTTTGACCGAGAACGAGAGATCAATGGCGAAACGAAGAAAAAAGTTCTTTTATTGAGCGAAACGGGACTCTTGGTTACCAAAGTAACAAATGTGGATTACGCGCCTACTCTTTACAAACGTTATTTAACTCCGTGTTGACAAACGTTTCTTAAATCGCTGAAGAAAGGTTATTATTTGTCTTTACCGATTTTACTTTCTTGCTATGGAGTAGAGCTATAGTTATGTAATACTGCGCGAAAAAACGAATTTTTCGTAGACAAACTCTTATTATACGGTCCTGGTAACCAAAAATTGTATAAATCCAGTTGCTAAATTTAAAAAATCGTCTAATACATGTTGTAACAAAAATCTTTGCTTTGTGGGTCCTTGATACAGAAAAATAAAATGACGACCACCATCCGTCTGTCCATCTGTCGTCTGTCCGTTCGTCTGTGAACAACGCTAGCGGCTAAACTGTTCAGCTGTTTTTCTCCAAAATTGATGTTCCCCAATCCATCCGGCCGGTAATGCGGCCCCTTTGAATTTGAAACCGATATTTTAATTTAGAATGTTACTACGTTACATGAAGCCCCTGGGACATTTCCAAATTTTAAAAAAAATGGCTCCATTGTTTTTGATAAAATTTTGTTGTTGGATAGTGTGAAGGACGTTTAAGAGAACGGTGCTGGTGTCATGTTCGTCGACAATCCTGATTTATCGAAAAATGCAAAAGTTCAAAATTTTTGCGTAGTCTTCCTGCAACTTAAATATTAAATATAGAGGTTTTAACCATAATGAAATCTGTTCCCTAAAGATATATTTTGAAATAAGGTCATGAACATTTTTTCGAAAATTTGAGTACATTTCGCGTAATTTTGTGTGAAAATACGTCGAGAAAGTACATGCTGTTTCAGCACCACTAGTTTTATTTTTTCAATAGCACATTATCTATACTCACAATTAACATCACATTTTGATTTCAAATCGAATTTTTTTCATTATAGCCCACGTCCATTTCAAGAAATAAGTTATCGCCGTCGAACCATTTGCAATAAGCGACTTGTTAATGGAATCAAATACTCTGTCATCTTTTTCATCGAAAGCAGTACTGGGGAACGTTTTCACAATACTGGGGACCGTTTAGAGTTCAGAGAAGATACATGGTACACCTTTTCTAGATTGACTTTAACGACCTTATTTGATTTAGTGTTACAGTATTCCACCATGTCCGAACATATACTTCTTCTTGATTCTGCGGTTACCATTTTACGCTTTATCATTTCTCAGTAGACCGTCCCTCTACGTCATGTGAGAAGTGTAACCAGAGTTCAACAGCAATCTAAATTTTCTTCCATCACTCCTCAAGATGTCTTCTTCATTTGCTACCATACTTTATGTCTTTTTCACGAAAATGATTGAACTACGCTTTTGACGATTTGAATTTTATTCTTCTTTCTGATTCGCAAAGGTTTCGCTGTTTTTCTTAAAACGGTATTAATTCAGGTTTTTAGGCTTGTTTTCTTCTTTGGATTTGTTTTAGTCTCCGATTTTTCTATACCAGCAATTTTATTACCAGTGGATTCAATACCAGAAATTTCATTAGACATTAGACATTTCAATATTCCTCATTGGTTTCCATCCTCATAGGTTAGAAGCCAATATTTCCTTCAATGGCATACATCGTTTCGCAGAAAACCGCAGTCAGCTTTTATCCGCGATCTAAAGGCGACTCGTTATTACACATTCGTTATTCGGCGAACAGCGAGCAACAACTAGCCGAATCCCCAGTAGTGTGAATGAGTTGCTTGCCATTTGCCGTGTGACGAACATTCGGGGTTCGCCCTACCCACCGCGTGTCGGTCTTTTCGACACATCAAAGGCAGCGAACCTTCGCCGAACACGTCAGCTGCTTGGGACTGGGCGAGCACTAACTCGCTGCTCGGCGAATGCCGAATGTGTGGAGCCGTCTTTAGTCTAATAAGAACCCAAAACAAGTATAAGGGGCAACCGATTCGGTACACATTATGAAGCCCCGTTAGCGCTTATGTTTGCTGCGGAGACCGTGATTGGTGTGTCAGGCGTCACGTCACAATAGCCGGGTCCGCTTATCTTTAAGCGTCGCAGCGCAAAAACGCCGTGATTAAAGGGAAGGGGCGGCGAGCGCCACGCGTGAATCGAAGGCCCCGCGCGCGCCAAGCGGCCGGCGCGGCGCGGCGTGGCGTCGCGCCCGGGGGGGAGGAAGCGGCTGCGCGCTGTCCGCGGGAGGGGGCCCGCGCCAAGGCCACCGCCGCAGCCCGCCGCCGCCACCTCCTCGTCTAGGCTGGGCGCCGCGCGCCGGGCGGCAGAACGCGCCCGCGCCGACGGGCCGCCGCCCATCGCGCCGCAGCCGCCGCCGCCGCCGCGGCGCGCCGCCGCCCCCGAAACGAGCGCCCGCCCGCCTTCTCGCTCGCTCACCTGCTTGCTCTCTCGCCCGCCTGCTTGCTCCCTCGCGCCCCAGCCCTCTTTCTTGCTCGCCCATCCGCCCGCCCGATGGCCCACCCGCTCGCCCGCCTGCTCGCCCCCCCCACTCGCCGGCTCGCTCGCCCGCTCGCCCGCCCACCCGCTTGCTCATCCGCCCACCCATACGCTCGCCCACCCACTCGCATGCTCGCCCACCCACTCGCCTGCTCGCCCACCCAGCCACCCGCTCGCCCGTCAGCTCACCTGCTCGCCCGTCCGCTCGCCTGCTCGCCTACCGACTCGCCTGCTCGTCCACCCAGCCACCCGCCCGCCCACCCAGCCACCCGCTCGCCCACCCAGCCACCCGCTCGCCCACCCAGCCACCCGCTCGCCCACCCAGCCAGCCACCCGCCTACGCGTCTCCCCATTCGCCTGCTCGCCCACCCACTCGGTTGCCTGCCCACCGCCCAAATACCCCGATGAGCGTCAGGGGCGGGGCTGGGGTTCCGCGGTCCCGCGCCCCCGATCGCCCCCCGCCGCCCTTCTTCGATCGCGTCCCGCCCAGCTCCCGCCTCTCCGTCTCCACAACGCTAAATCGCCAACAAAACGCCGAGGTGGAAAATTAAAACATCAAAGAAATACTCCAAAACACGTTTCTCATTATGGATACAGTAGAACCTCGTTAACCCAGACCACTTTTACGCGGACGTTCGCATAACCCGGTCCGGTTTTTGAGAAAAATAATGTTTAGCGTAGCAAATGAAGTTTTGTTTTGCAGACGATGGGTTGAATCGCTATTTGAAGTGGGTATAGTATTATTGGAATTCACTTGACACCGAACGAGTCCATAGTCCACCTGCCAACTCCCCTTCTTCCAAGCGTCCAGTGAGGTGGTGTAACGTTCTGTCACAACATCTCGCCGCTGCCACCAATTTTATTCTGTAACGTTTCACGTTCCACCAAATTTATATTGAACGTTCACGTTCCACAGCTGACACCAATTTTATGCTTTAACGTTTCGCCACTAACTCTGATTTTCAACGTTAACGTTCCGTATAATTTCTTTCATTCATATTTATTTAAAACATCTTTAGATTCCTTTTCAAACAATTTATTTCGACAAATTCTCTCCTTCGCAAAAAATCTATGCCTTTCTACCTTTTTCTTACATAAACTTCTCTGTTGCTATCGTAACATATGAACAGTTCTTCTAAAACATATGAACAGTTCTTCTAAAACATATGAACTGTTGTTCCAAATTTGTTTACAAACAAAATCAATAAACACATGTGTATTAGAAGTAAACGTATACGTAACGTTACAGTGACCACCAAAGAGGGAAGGGGGAGGGGAGGAAGTAGCCCAGGGCAATCACAGGGGCACCGACTAGTTTGTGTCGATGTGTATTGTGTACAGTGAAAATATATATTACAATGTGCTCTTAGGTGAAGTGTGCCGATGATCAGATTCAAACTTCATTAAAAATATGTTTGGTAAGTCCACACTTTTTTATTGTTTATTCCTCGTTCTGTGGATGACCCGAAGTTTTGTTTCCTCAAATCGACCCTGGCTTCTCTTGATCCCCGTTAACGAGGTTCTACTGTTTTTACTATTTCTTTAGAAAACATTGAAATCTTAAAGAAACATTTAAAACAATTATAATTTAAAATTTAAATTGCAATCTATTTCTCTGAGCAGCTTCCCTTAAAGTAAGCTCTTCTTTATTTTCCTTAAAGCACAAGTTGCATTTCCGTTTTTCACGTCAATTTCGTCTTGCCTCTGGAATAATTTACGGAAAGTTTACACACCTTCAAAACACATGGAATATATTATTCAAATTGCGAGTTACCTATTGATTGTGTAATGCACAAACTATTGTCTCTATTTTTGCCAATGTCATTTGAAAACAAGACAAAAAAAAAAAAAACACGAAGCAAACTTGATGTAACGAGAAAAGTTTGAAATATGAATGAGGGAAAAATTGTCTACGAGAGAAAGAGCAGAGAAAGAGGGAAAATGTGAACTAGAAAATAGCAATTTCCCTTTCAGAAAGGGAACTCTCATCGTTCAATTCAAGGGCAATTCCCAGAGGTCGCGGAAGGCAAGGAAGTTGGAACCGTCTGACACATTTCTTCCCGATTTCAACAGATTGATTATTTCGCGTTTCCAGGCGTCTAAACGGCTTTGGCTATTACTTCCGTAAGTGTAGTATATTATATCCTGGGAGTTGGCAGTGTTCCTCCTCCACTGGGTCTTGAGACTAACAATCTTGGAGTGTGTCAAGACTGCATTACGATACTTAGTCACAGAGGTCAATGTAGAATCAATTATGGAGAGAACTCGAATTCTGGACATGAATCTAGAGAAGTTACTAATGAAAAAGTACAAAGCAAACAATTTAAAAGAAATTGATTTTTTTAAGGACAAATGATGGTATTGAAATTTTCAGTTCGTGCAGTTAATGTGTTTTGCTGTATCTCTATGTTAATAAAATTAATATTTGTGGAGAAATTCTGTTTAATTTTGACATCATCGGATATAGTGAATCTCTGATATAGTGAACTAAAAATGTTAGTTGCCAGAAGTTCACTATAACCGCAGTCGACTGTACTACACTATTTTTGGTCTTTGATTTTAAACGTTGGAATCAACTGCTTACGGAAACGTTGTGCTGTATGTTTTATGTAACGAATATTAATATAAAGCAATGACAATGAAAAATGGTCTGCTTTCAAAATCAAAGGCCAAAAATATTTTAGTATATTTATATTTTTCACTTCTTTCATTTCCATCCTACCATTTTGTTTTTGTAGATTATGCTGTCAGTTGTATTTTAATTTAGTTTCGGTACAGGGAACGATATTTCCGGGGTTCTTCAATATTTGTGAAATCCCTTTTACTTTCTCGCGTACTATACGTAGCGTAGAAAAAGTTATGTATTGCTTTGTCGAAAAAATGGTGAGTTATGATTTAGGGAAATTCATTTAATAGGTCCCTGATACCAAAAAAAAGTAAATAACTCTTGCTCCTATACATAGTAAAAAGCATCTCGCATCACAATGTGTAGTCAGAATCCACGTTTTGTGGGTGCTTGGGCCCCAAAAAAATGTATTTGAATTATACGTCTGTATGTCCGTTCAAATGTAAAGAACGCTAGCTGCTAACCCGTGTGCAGAATTTGACCAAAATGGAGATTCCTCAAACCATCTGATGTCGTTGCCCCTTGTATTTGAAACGAAAATTTTAATTTTTGGCGATTCTTGCCATGAAGCCTTGTGATTATTTTTATTATTTTCTTAAAAACGACACCAATTTTTTATTATTTTTTATAGGTTAGAGAACAGTACGCTTGTAAAAAGGACGCACGTCCATTTTTTGTTGAATTCTCTGAATTTTCGAAAATTGTAAAGGTTTTTAATTGTGATTATTATAATTATTTCATGTTTGTAGTTCGAGGTAGAAAACTATAAGTAGTAATTGAGAATTAAAGAGCATCAATACTTATTTACTACAAAAACTACGCCCATTTCACGAATCTTACTAGTGGGTATTTATTTAAATGTGACCGGAGGAGGACTCCACAAAGAGCCAAAATATTTGCTCAAAAATGGATTTCTAACCTGAAGTAATATCAGGCGAGATCCACTAATAATTGCAATAAGGTTTTTAGTTATGGTAATGCCTTACATTATTCCATAGCTCGAAAAATTTGAACTTGTTTTATTCAATTTATAAAAAATCGCTTTGTCAGGGAATAAGATAACAAGATAGTTTAGTAAATCAAGAAACGATCTTTAAACAAATTGTCAAATTACTTTTACAATGAAATACTTTGTACTTCAATCTCTAGTGTCAGATTTCTCACTCATCACTAGTGGCAACTAAAATATTCGCAAATGTATATTAAAATTCGCAAAAAAGAGACAAAGTTTAAGCTGGAAAGTGAAAATGGCTCGGCAAGCAGAAATGAGGGGGCATTGCAGTGAAAATTATGCATTCACTACACCAACAAACGGTCGAAAGCCAATGGTAGTGTTGGCTTGAATGCCGCTATCGCAAAACCCTGAAATTTCTGCGGATGAATTTGAAAATATGCAGTCGCATATTGCATTTCGTCTGATGGTCAAAATATGCAAAAGACATTTACGGGTTTAATGTGAAATTTTCATAACAACTACCCTGTTGCCATCTAAATGCGTTATCAACATTCTGCAGCGGGTACCTATAGTGCACAGGGTCATGTGTATCTATTTGGAGCTCTGATCACAACAATTTTCCAGTTCATCGTTTGGTGTTTGTTCCACTGGCTCTCATGGCAACCATTCACGAGGGTGACGGTTGAAACATCGAAACGTCACAGTTCACCGTTTCTTTTTATTGCCGGCTGTTACGCTAAAATTCCGCATCCGGGCCTGTTTTTAGAACATTCCCGGACGGGAATCTGATCGTAAAAAACGCTTTGAAAACCAGAAAACATGAATCTTTTGTTTTCGCCAGCGCATATCCGTTGAAATTTTTACCTTCTCGTACCTTTATATCATCGGTCTTTGTGTTCGTTTTGGCGGCACCCAGCGAGGGCTCCCGCTGCCGACCTATCCCTTCGCGGCCACGACACCGACCATGCTGAATTCATTATGGGGATGTTGCGCAGTGCTTTAAAATATGCAGTATAATTTTTCAAGCTGTAGCCCTCCCCCACCGATTTAAATTATAATAGAAACAATATATATTTCGCCTAAAATACGAGCCTGGCGAAATGAAGCTCATTTCTTTCTACAAACGATGAATATTTTAACTTAAATTACTGCTGTATCGAGTCGTTTACGCGGCGGTCGCCGGAAATGAAGCTGGCAAGCGGACAAAAGGGAGGGGCTGCCGGTGTAATGATGATCCCCAGCTCTCTCACCGGTTGGTGGGGCACGATTGGGTTGAGTAGGCAACACTACTGAAAGTAGACCAAGAGGATAAATAACGCCAGGATGAACTACGACGAATTGATTGAATATCTCGTGTTTACGGGAGCGTCAACTATTGAGGTTATTAGCCCTGTAGTGCAGTGCGTGTTTCATCCTCGGCTGTGATCTTCCCCCGCTGGATGGCGAGATCCGGCGCCGATCTACGTAAGCTAGTGAGCTTTCCTGTAAACAGGGGAAATCTATCAGCGGGGCATCGCCGCAGTCGGGACCACCTCTAAGCTCACGACTGGCTTTCCGATAAGTGTGTTAGTGTAGTGCATGTTAGTATAAGTGTGTGTGTGTGTGTAAAGGTTGAGGATAGGACAAGGAAGGGGAAGGAAATATCGCGCGCGGTCCGTGACCCATTTGTTAGGGTACTGCTCCAGCATTCACCTCGCGTTGATGAAAAAAAACGGAAAACCATCCATCAGAGCAGTCGGGCGCTTGAAGTTTCCTTCAGACAGCGGCTGAATTTGACCTATCAAGGTAGTGTCGAAAATCCTGCCACCATTGGGACTCGTACTCTAGGATCTTCCGATGAGAGGGACTGCAGTGATATCAGTTGATGTCCTGAGCTACCTAAGAAATTAATTACGATGGAGTTGGTAGTGTAAGAAGTTTAGGATGAACCGAATGAAAGTAGACATAATTTGGAATTCTAAATGAAAGATGAGGCGGATCAAGACGTTAACAGACTTCTGATTTGCCGATGAGGTAAAGTACGCGTCAAACCAACAATGCGCAAAAATCTAGGGAGATGATCGAGGCGGAAAGAAAAGAGAACCATTTGTTTGACAAGCCACGATCGATCTACAGACAACTTTTAAATAATGTTGAAATTGTTGTTATTTATTCCTGCTGATCCTAGTTTAATGATATAGATAAGTAGTAAGTTTAAGTAGGTTTGGATCATACAGGATCAATTTTGGGTAGACATCAGGACTTTTGTGGTTTATACTTTTATTAGCAGCTCAACGTTTCTCACATTTAGCATGTGCCTATTGAAGCCATAAAGATAATGAAAAAAAACTGTTTAATTTAATTAAATTAATGATTTAAATAATATGCAGTTCAAGGCATGAGACTTCACCAACCTCAACACTCCGTTTTTGAGGCTTATGCAACTTCACCCTCAAATAATGCCATCAGAAAACTCAAACAAACATAAATAGAAAGGTACTTTAAACGGCCAATGTCCGTAAAGGGCAATCGAAACAAATGAACCTACTACGTACTTTGTAGTGAATATAAAGCAATGTAATGCAGCACCGGAAAGTGTCGAGTTTTTGTCACAAAACCTCGTACTGTCAGATCCTAATGAACCAATTTTCTTCCCATACATGGTAAATTTCTTCATCTAACACGTTGTATAATCAAAATCTACGCATTGCTGATCCTTTATTCCGAAATATTGCTTTACGGCAATACGACTGTCCATTGGAGAATTGTGATAAACGTATTAGTGTGAAAAGTCAATATGATGAATTAGAAGATATTTGAAGGATTATAACACGTATGATTAGAGCAATTTCCACATCAAAAATTAGAAAGGCGACTACAATTAAGAAAAATCGTAGGGAAAATGGTAAGCGTTCGTTTGTCTAATGTGATTAACATTTGCGCCTAAACCATTTGGACGATTCTACAAACTTCCCCGATCAATGGGACCGAACTTGAAGCTCTGAGAATTTGAAATGAATATTTTAATTTTTGAAGATACTTTAACCAAAGACAAATTTTCAAATTTTGCTAAAAAAAACTCTAAACTTATGGGTTAAATATTTTTCTCAAAGAGAGCAAAGTGTGATTAAAGTAGCGCAGATATCAGAGTTGTTGAAATACATGAATTTTTTGAAAATTACGAATATTCAAATTGTTTCGGCGTTTTCCCACAACTAGAAGATATTAAATAAGATATTTAGAAGAGGTCATGTAATGCAATTTTTCGAAATATGAGTATTTTTCACGTAATTTTGCGAGATGTATAATCAAATAATAAAATATTTTTTCAAAATATGCGACAATTCTTTCTTTATTTCAGCAAAGAATGCTAATAAAGATGTCCAGGTGTTAAGGAAGCGCGGAGCTACCAAGTACGTTTGACGCCAATTTACACAAAAAATACTTATGTTTTCAAAAAATTCAACATGACTTTATTTTAAGATCTGTTTTTAATGAACTCATTTGATTAAGAAAAAATTGTATCTTCACAATTATAGTTGAAGGAAGACGCCGAAAAATTAATACTTTTTTAATTTTCAAAAAAGTAGACATTTCAACGAACATGAGACCTGCATCATTCTCTTAAGCATGTTATACATTATCTAAGGTCAACATTTAATCAAAAAATTTGTGCCATTTTGAAGAAAAAATGATTTAATGAAAATAAAAATTGCCTATGTTTGACACAATTTCGCAAAAAATACTCATCTTTTCGGAAACTGGAACCCTAAGACATTATTTGAAGGTCCCTTTTTGATGGACCGAGCGGGGCCGAGCGGGGCCGAGCGGGGCCGAGCGGGGCGTTGCAGGGCAGAGCATGTTACGCGGCCCAAGCGGCTGTAGCGAACAAGGAATTAGGCCTATAGGCGTCAATGCAAATCACTGCGAAAACATTTTCCCTGACACAATAGGCAGCAGCCTGCGGGCGGAGATTAACAGTTGAATGGTGGCGGCAGCTATTGACAGAAAGTTTTAATTAGCGTGTGGCGGCGCTGCCGGCGGCAGCTGGAGAGACTGCTCAACACCAGCGAGAGTTGCGAATTCGTCAGATATTTCGGAGAGGTGCGCGAAACAATATAACTACTACAAATATGCACAGAGCATGCCTTCTTAAAACTGATTATTAGCTTTTGAATTTATAGACAGTACTTCAAAAATAGAAGTGAAAGTTCATAATCACGCCACCCACCGTGATGCCAAAGGTTTGTTTGTCTACTGGAAAGTAGTTATTTCCTGGTGTCTGTTGAAAGTTGGGAATATTGAGTATGAAAATTTAGGAAAACTAACATAATAAAATAAAAATATAGAAATGGAGCACGCCTGCTACTCCTCTGTTCTAAGTACAGCCGATTCAGGGCTTTACAAGAAGTACTTGTAGAGGCGTTTGCTATGAAGGTGGCAGCAGGCTTGTAAGGGGACACAAACGGCTGAGACCATGATGGAAAGCGTTAGTTAGAGAGTTAGTTAGTTAATGCCTTATTTTACGTGGCGAGGCTCGGGCCACCTGTTCCGTTTGACCACGTAATTTTCGCTACGCTCCTGTCACCATCTAGAGGAGAAAGGAGGTATTATTTTGGGTATCGAAACATAATATAGCCGCCTTGCATTTCCTAATTGTAGCACAGCAACTTCCAACTTAGCGTACCCAAATACAGTCTCTCCCAATAGTGACTTACATTTTAAATCAGTTTTAATTTTATTAAAAACTCGAGAACAAATATTACTAACATTTGATCTCCCATTACGAATTAATTTCCAATGACATTATTCGTCTTTTACTTTGAAATGGAGTTTAATGCAATTCACAGGCAACTTAATAAATTATGAATTCCCTGTTATTGAAAGTACACAACTTCAATCAGCATTTAATGCATTATTTATAATGTTTGGCGAATGTATTTTCATTTGATATTAGATTTATTGATTTAAAATGTACGCTTGATTTCTTTGCGTAAAGTTGGCCGATCTGGAAGGAAGTCCCTTTCTGCCTCTCATGGTGGATGCATATTTTCCGCCTGCAGTTACAGCCGGAGAGCGCTGGTGGGAATACGAGCGCTTGCGTGCGTGTGTGTGTAAGGTTGTTTTTCTTAGTTTTAATTAATTTTCTTGAATTGCTAACATTTTTATTATATATTCGTATTTTGAATATTGGAAATTAAATTTCCATCATTCGATGAGGGTGAAACCTCCAGTCTGTTGAAGCACCAGCCGCCAATGATATAGGACAAGGTTTTACTCTTTTACAACATTTTTAAAGTCATATTTCATTCTGTCTTGACGCCGACAACATGAGGGAGCGGATGGCGGGCCAGAAAGATGCACACGCAAAGACTGTTAACCATGGATTTATTTTATCCCAGAAACTTACATCGTGCAGAGCAGAAACTTACATAGTGTAGCACAGAAACTTACATAGCGTAGGAAGTACCCAGACAGTCGAAACGGGAGGGGGTGTCAGGAGACGGCGACGGCGACAGCGAAGACAGCGGTAGTGACACCGTGGTGCCGACGTCGGCTGCTCTTTGGCCGGAGCAGTCGGGTCCTATGGCGGAGACACCGGTCCGCCTACCGTACCTCGGAGCCCAGGGACCCTACTCTTGGTCGGGAAGCCGGGTCCTATGGTGGAGACGCCGTTCCGCTTACCGAACCTCTGAGAGCGACACTAGAGGCTGACCGCCGGCTCCAGGGATGCGCCGTCCTTTTAAGGGCGGCGGACGGGTCAAGGGTTGTGTTTCGGGGTACGTCACGTACGCCGTATCTCGCTCCGAGAGGGGGTGGGTGCGCTGCGGAGCCGAGCTTTGCGACAGGGCGGGCTGCGTCATGCGACCGACGGTCGCCATGAGTCAGGGCGGCCCTTTGTCCGGCGCGTCATCTCAGTACAAAGGTCGAATTGTGACACCCTGCGCCAGGCACCGCCGCATGACCAAGAGGCGGCCCGGCTTCACCACATCACCCCGCCCAAAGACAGTCGTGGGAGGGGGGGCGAAACTTCGAGTGTCTGGATACTTATCCCATAGTATTAGGACATTCGTACATGTATTACATCACATTCAACAACTGGTATAACAATAACAATAAAAAACTGACACCATGACACACAACTCTGGTACAACACTTACAAATAATAAATTTGACAATGCTACGGGACAATTAAAATTTAAAAAATACTGACACAATGACACCTACAATAACCTTGTAATGACACTTAACTAACAATACAACTGGCACTATGACAAAGCGACACTTTAACCCAAAGGAAACTTACAAAATACATAAATAATTCTGATAGAATACAACATAATACCGAACAATATTTGTCAGAAGGCAATTGCAATTGTAGGTTGCTATGAGAGATATCCTAGATCTTGGCATAGGTTACTGCGGCGGCATCATACTTGTTTTTAGATCGACGTAAATAACGATGTGTGTGTGTGTGTGTGTGTTAAGACTAGGGATCTGGGTTGGTTTGCCTCCATCCGGGAGACATCGAGTACCTGAAGGGTAGAGAGCTGGCTAGGAGCGGGTACTGGAGGTGTGGTTTTATCGGTGGTGGTTGTAGAGGTGTTGTTGTTTATTGCACCTCAGGAATATAATCACCCCGACAGACAAACCCATGGTGGTTGTTACCGCTGTCAGCGACTCAAAACCCACATAACGGGCAATATGCAAGGAAATCGTGGGGACATTGTGCGTATCCAGTTTCTGTAGTGAAGTCAGGACTTGATGTAACGAACCAGATCGCAGGGCGGCCTCGACGTAGGTCTGGTCAGTTAAATGACTGTCTATGGCCGGTAGAGGTTCAATGATGTGAGTGATACCTACCTCTACCTGACTTTGGAATAATTTCGAAATGGCCGGCAAGAGATAATGGCCAACATTCGCCGAACAGCTTGGTGCCAATTGCAGGCGTCCGTGGCCGATAATGGCCGATTTAGTGGTGCCCTTCGTGCAACTTGCAATCACGTCTGTGCTTTGGCTTGCGCTGAAGTACCAGTCTTCCGGGGACGGGCCTTTGATGAACACCGAATAAGGTAAGAGGGCTAGATGTAGGTCATAATTTGCCTTGATACGTGCGCTCTCGTCCAGGAATACGGCGATGTTGCAAGAGTTGGACTTGGAAGATAGAAAAGGGAAAAGGGGTGGGCAAACTGTTATGCCGGTTTTTGTGCACCGTCGCCAGCACTGATGGTAGTAGCATAAATTGCTTTTCTGATTGGGACACGGGCAGATAAGGAGAGTCGGCGCGAATGACAACTGCCCTCCGGTCTGCTCCTTGTCCCATTGGCAGTGGCTCCGCCTTCAATACCTTGAAGCTGGAGTCCAGTTTCTGTAGAGGGAGGAAGATTAAAATCTGGATTTTCCCCTCACGGTGGAGTACTTGTGCACGGGCCAAGTCATACGTTAGTTCAATGGTTCGGCCAGGAAAATTTACGAAGGCCAACCCTTCTGGGAGTTTTGCGGGTGCGAGTTTTGCGGCTGCACCTTTTACAGCGCTTTCCGACTCTGGGGAAGTAGGGATGGCGTGGGTTTGGCTAGTCCTGCAACATCCACCTTGTGTCGTAGAGAGCGCACCGTGTCGGATAATTCCCTAAGGTGGCGGGAAACAGCAATGAACGTAGTGTGGAGGGAACTAAAATATTCGAGGCTCCGCCCATTCCGGGAGGTAGCGCGAGCGATTGGCTTGTATTTTTCAACACTTTAAAAGCCGTGTCAGTGAGCGACCACATTTCATCGTGGCGTCACAAGGTAGCTGTAACGTTAGACAGGAACGTGTATCGTTCCTTGATTGACTGTTCCGATCGGGAGGTAAGCATGGCAACATCTTTGTAAAGACTTCGTAGTTGCTCGTCAGTGGTAGTTCCGAATAGATAATGCAAGCTGTGTCCTACTGCGTCAAAGAGGGCCCGCTGACTGCGTCCTGATACATTGGGTGTGGTTAGACCTAAAATATCTCTTTTTAGCCCCGCAAGCCTGTGTTCCAGGTCCTCCTGGTACCCAATTGAAATGTTAACAATTTGTAAGGTGGTGTTGTGGAGCCCCGGATTACGTTCTATCACCCTGACCCGCAGAGTGCGGAACTCTGTGGGCGGTTGTTCCACTCTACCGACCACTTCCTTGATGACCGGCAGGTGTAAGTCCATATGTAGTAGCCATTCTCCTGAAGCAACTGCTAGATCTCCCTCCGGAACGAACAGCAGTGCCCGAATATTCGGGCCGTTCAGGAGCAACAGCAGGCCCGGGAGGAACAGTGAAGACCACCAGGGCAGCCTAGGGTAAAACTAAGGTTAATGTACTGAACTTTGTTTTCTTTCTGGGCACTGTCGTTTAGCAGGCGGTTTCTCTTTAGTGCTGCACATGCTATAATTCATCTTTGCACTTTGCACTTCCATCTGCCCTAACTGGCGCGTTAGAATCGAACACTTGCACTGATATGACCCGAAGGCAGAATCACCATTATGAAGATACATACTCTCACCTTATGGCCCGAAGGCGTTTTGGCTTCTACTGAGCACACGAACCGACACTGACACTTCACTGTTGCCGAAAGCGCTCTTGCTACCACCGCGCGCACACACTACCTGGGCATCTTCACCTAACGAGGCTAGAAGACGTCTCCGTAGTTTGTATCTGCGGCGGCGTTCCTGATTGTGGCGTTTCCGGACTACCTTGCCTGGTGGTCTAGTTGTTTTGCTAGTTCGCGCCGAATGACACGAAGCTGGAGGTTGGAGGGCCATTGCAAGAGAATATACTGCGGCCGGTACCAATTCGCCCTTTAAGGTCGTCCAGGAGTGTGCACATTCCAGAGTAGATTTCCACAGAGGCTCCAGGGAGGGGTCGCGTCCAGGTGTCCGCGGAGGTTTCCCCATAGCAAAGGATGGCGGAGATAACATTGCCTGGAAATGTTCCCAGGCCTGTACCTCATAGTCCTCCATGGTGGTCCAGGATCGTAACGATTGCAAGGCGGGATATCCGAACCGGATTCTGGACGGGTCTTCTGGGAATAGGTAGCGTCCCGGGGTTCTTGGAGATCCTTCTATTGTTCCCTCGAATGCGTATTCCTCATCGGGGGCGATCGAGTCTGGGCTGGAGCATAGAGAGATCCCGCCCTGCGGCTGTAGATTCGGGTGCCAGGTTCCATCCCCCAGGTCCTTGAGCGGACTACCGAATAAGGCGATCATTCGGCGTTCGCGTCGCTCCCTTCGGTCCATATCCACTACAACATATAATTGGAATAGAGATTGCGACCCGGGAGAGGCTTGAGGTTGTACGGTGCCTGAACTGGGTCCTGTGGTGTTGCTGCTGGTGAGAGCCCCTGAGGTTGTAGCGCCTTAGGTGTTGGTGGTGATTCTGGTGGCGGCTCGGCTGGTGGTGGTGCTGGTGGTGATGAAGGCGATGTTGGGGGCAATGGTGGCGGCCATGGGGAAGGCACTGGTGGTGGGGATGGACCCGGTGGGAGAGGAGACTTGTGGGTTGTGGTGCTGACGTGGGAGGTGATGGCTGATTGTCTAGGTTGCTTGTATCAGGGTTCCTATTTCCAGGGCTCGCTGTACCGGTGTGAATAACATATGGGAATGCTGGTGCGGTTTCAGGTGGTAGGGGTATCAGATTACGATGGTGGGCTGTGACGACACGCCCGTTCTGGAGATGCTGAATATCGAACGCGACCGAGCTTCTTACCCGTACCACGCGGTATGGGCCCACCCACTTGGATGCCAACTACTTACTTGTCTACTTACTAAGTCGTCTGAGATTGAACATAGCGGTTTAGAATTTAGTATGGCCTCTATTTCAGTCAAAAGACTAGAAAATTTTTCGATCGATAGAATTTTCATTTGAATCGACTTGTGCAATAAAGCTTTAACGTCTTTGACCATTCTTTCCCAAACGCCCCCGTGATGGGGAGAATACGGTGGAATAACTTTCCATTATATCCTATTATCAGTCAAAAAGCTAATCCATTCTGCGGGAACACCTTTCGTTTCCTTTCCCATCCATTCGGCCATTTTTCTTTGAGCACCTTTAAAAGTTTCGGCATTGTCGCTATATAAGACGCATGGTTTTCCTCGTCTAGCTATGAAACGCCGAAGTGCCAATAAAAATGCGTCGGAAGTTGCCGACACGACGTGTTCTAAATGAATGGCACGAGTAGCCATACAGGTGAGAACCAAAATGTAAGTTTTCTCTGTATGCTGTTTCTTAGCAGATGTTATACAGAGGAAAGGACCAGCATAATCAAGACCCGTATGCAAGAATGGCAAGGACGCTTCAACCCGACATGATGGAAGCGGGGCCATGATCTGTTCAGCTGGCATAGGCCTTGCTTTGAAACAAATAACACATCTACGAACAACGCTTTTGACAGCGCGAAGCCCTTTCAAAGGCCAGAACCTAGAACGTAAGGCCCTGAATGAGAATTTTTCTCATGAACGGATTTAATGATCAACTTCGAAACGAAGTGACCAAATGGAAGAATGATGGGATGCTTTTGATCAAATTCTAAATCAGAATTTTGGAGTCGGCCTCCTACTCTTAACAATCCATATTCATCTATAAAGGGATTGAGAGAAAGCAAAGGGCTCTTTACAGGAAGATGTTGATTGACAATTAATTGTTCAATTTCACCCGAAAAACATTCAGGTTGGACACATTTAATAATTTTAATTTCTGCCAGATTTATTTCGGGGGCCGGGAGACAGGTTTCCCCTGATTTGTACGCCTTTTTTACACTTTGACGGCAATTGTTAACAAATCTAGAAATGAACCGACAACGCATAAAAGTTTATTATAATTAGAATACTTAGTTAATAAAGCATTCGGTGGAACAGGAGCGTTAAATGGTGAAGCATGAACTAAAGCGAGACTGAATAATTCATCAACCGGCTGTTGCGGCCACGAATTGCGAGTTAACAAGTCGGGGCCATGCCACCATAAATGATTGTTGATTAATTTCTTGGGGAGCATCCCGCCGACGTAGCCTCGAGAGGTATTTTCCTTTGTGGGGACGTGAGCCACTTAGTTTTTAGTTGGTGCCTTAAAATCTTCTCAGTTGGACTTCGCAGATATTTGTTGGCTTCTTGAAGATGCTTGAACACCAATATTAAAAACTTGTGACCACTTAAATTTCCAAATTTAACACCGTGAATGGTAAGTGTCCGGGGCTTCCACATCGCTGGCTTCTAATTATTTCAATTGCTCAACGCGGATTCCCGGGAAGCATTTTACATGAAGGTTTGCGTGGCCCACGTGACGCACAATAGTCACCGAACACAACACACTTTTTGGGACACAACCCCTCACGGTTATTCTTTGCCGCTGGACCCCTCACAACAGAAGCGTATGATGCTGATGCTGTTGCCGGGGCCGGCGCGGCAGCCGGGACAGACAAGGTCACCTCGGCTTTCAGGACTGCTGTGACCGTCTGTGCCACCGTCGCTGCCTCTTCCGTTGCGGCCGCTGCTGTCACCTCCACCTCTGTCTCCCTTGTTGCTGCCTTCAGATTTTGCAGCTCCCGTTGAGCAGCAGAAAGCTTCGCCGTCACCTTCAGGAACTCCTGTCGGAGACGCGCCAGTTCATCGCGTAGACCACTTACGCCGTTGCAACACTCGACGCACCTCCACGGAACATCTACTGGTGCGCCACGTCGCGTGGACACCGGGCCAGGATTCATTTCGACGCCACCAATGATTAGCAGCGTTGCTATGACAAGCAACGCAAAGCCGTCTAGAGAAGGAGCAGCAACGCTACCCTTTCCCAGCACGCACGCCACGCGGGCGGCCCAGCCGCCGATGCGGGCCCGGTACGCCTGCAAGTCGCAGCCCATTATCTCTATACCTGGGCGAGAGCGATCCCCAAAACACGTCCGCTCGCTACAACGTCCAGACGCAGGCTATTAATCCGTCAAAATCTAAATATTTAGGTTGTGTCCTGTAATTGTGTGCGCATCAACCATCGTGGACAAAATATTTCTAATAACGGGTACTTTGGAGTATTTTTTCCAAGATCAGGAATCTTTGTCATTATTTCTACCTAAATATAAACTTGAATTTTTTAGAACACAAAGCCCTCTACAGTTTTCGATTTGTTGGGATACTACTGTTGTCCAAGGACTTTCCCCATGGAAACAATTGAGGCAGACAGACGTCCTCATTATTATACGGCTTCGAATATTCATCTAAAGTATAAACATACTTATTGCAAGGTATACATTGATGTGCATCTGTAGGAATGTCTTAATTTTGGCAGGAAGATTTTGGTGAGGTCAGTTCTCTCCATCTGAATGATATTACCCTGTTTAGAACTTCCAGAATTACATTGGGTGGTCGACGATCTACTCTGATTCGGGGTTACCAGTTTCGTCATTTTGTAAGTCGATTGTGTCAGTATACCATTCATTACAGTAGTTTCTGCAGTACTGTCATTTCTTTCGTTAAATTAGCCACGGCAATTTCCATTTTTCCCAATAAGTTACTTAAATGTTTATGAATCGTGGATTCTCAGTTGAAGATTCAAGTTTTCAAGTTCTTAGTTTTCCATATACTCCTTCCACTGATGTGGACGATGCAAAATTCCCAGTTTTTACATTTTCCCATATAGGAAATAGTGACAGGTCTTTTAGCAATTGCTGCCCTAATTTGAGGAAATGATATGAGTTTGCATCGTCTGCGCCAACCGAAGTTTCCTCTTCAATTAAAGCAAGGACTTCGCTTTGGATATACATTTCCATTGGTACCAGGAATTTTTGTATCGGCTAGTACTAGATGTATTTAGACAAAACATTGACATCATGACTTAACATAGACGTTGTTTTCGGCATCGTCCAAAAATCCTTCGAGATCGTAATTGACACCGGTTGAAAAATATAAATCTGCGTCGTAAAAATTAAATGTAGAGGAATCACCTGAGCAGTACGGTCAAAATGTCGTTTGAAACGCTGCAGATTTTACGCTTGGATCGAACAGAAACGGCGAAGAAACTTCATTTTTTTACAATGATGAAACAATGTTACGACTGTGTAAATTATCAATCAGGGTTGGGAATCTGTGGGCTCTCTGATTAGGAGGGGAATAGAAATAATTCTCGAACAAAAATATTAACATTTGAAAAATATATATTTTCTAACAAATTTTCCATGAACGATATAAATTTCTTTCTGCTCTCAACTCGTTAATTTTTTGTTCCCTTTCAGATAACGCGAATTCTAGCCTCTTCTTCTCCTGCTCTAATTTCCATATCTCCGTCTCCAGATTCACCTTCATTTCCTCCACTTCATGCTTTCGCGCGGCGTTTCGCCTCCAATTCTATTTTTCGCTCTTCCAGCTCCCTTTTATTAGCCAGATTTTTTTAAGTTAGACTATGCCATTACTTCTGGAAGTGGAGAAACGTTTCCTTAGCGGAATATTTGAGCAGGAGAGTGTAGGGAAGAGGCAATATCAACTGTTTCCCCTTTTTGCACTATTAGGTGTTCGCTCTTCTGATGATGCTGCGGCGTCATTTCGGGCTGCAATTGTCAAGTTGCGGTCCACTTGAGGATCCCGCACTTATGTTACCTCTCTCTTAAGGGCGGCCACAGCTTAAAACAGTTGCTCCTTCTCAGAGTATTCTTTCTCTCTACCAGATCGGGAAAATATTTATATACTTGCATTGCCTAGCTGTATTTTGAATAGCCGAAAAACAGTGTATTCTTTTCCATTTTTACATTAAAAAGGGAAAAATTAATAAATGTATTTTGATTATCACAAATTCAAGTATCATATTATAGCGAAAAGAAATGAGCTACTGAACATACTTGGCAAGCCTTAAAAACAGATGCATATTCAATCTCAATGATAGGCTTATCTCTTATCTTGTCTCATTGAGATTAATCAAGAAAAGAAGAATATAAAGTGAATTAAGGGTATTTAAATACCCTGAGTATGGCGGTTAGTTTTAAAATTTAAGAACGTTTTCTAAAAAGTGAAAATACATTACGAACTCATAAAAGAGACGTTATATTTAAAATTTAAGAGCAACGTATTCTCATGTTCGTCTCCTTTCTGATTATAGGGAAATTTAAGAAGAGAATAGTAAAAAACATCAAGAGTGGGCACATTAGGTTAGAAAGTTTAAAACAATGTAAATTACATTAGCGAAGTTAAATTAAAGTAAATTAGTACTTACTTTCGCAAGATCTACTAAATGATTCTTTCCATGTAAACGGAGGTCCTCACGCACAAGTGTTTTCTTTTTGGGTTTTATCCTCTTTGTAAAGGTATCTCAGGAAGCGCCAACATTGTGTTCTTCTCTTTCGTGTAAACCTGTTGGTTGGTTTAATATTTATTTTGATATATTTAACATAACTCGCGTTCGCCGCCATTTTTTAATGCTCGCATTGAATAACCGCGCCTCTGAAATAAAGCTAAAAGGCATTTAATTAGCTCAATCCCGCAGGGCGGAGCAGGGGTTGGCAAACTGTGTTAAAGCTCGGCTCAGGACATCCGCCATTTTTTGTGCCAACGACGCTACAATACAAAACAAATTTATTTTTGTAAGGCTTTAGGATAAACATTAAAATAGTAACAAAAATATCCCATCCGTTGTATAATATGCTTCCTGTTTTTTTTGAGGTGTTACTGAAGGAAAAAATGGAGTCCTATACACCGGCAAACACGATAATTAATATTGCTCATTAAAGACGAATCAGCTAAGATATTGCCGTACAAAATTACTATGCACAATTTAAAATGCAAAGTTATTACAAATAACAAAAAATACAAGTTAAATGAAAGGTCGCACATTATCTAATAATGGTATTCAATCAACTGTGATGTTACGGCAGAGATCATAGTAGGGAGGAAAGGGGAACAGCTGTGGAAGTGGAAGGTCAGGAACAGATAAGGAACTTTCTGTCCCTTAGTAGGATATAGACTAATACTTCTTTAATTTTAATTTTCACATCATAAGCACTGATATTGTTCCTCTTACTGTTCATAATGTTTTAAGTTGAGAGTTTGACACTATCGGGGAGAAATTTCTCGGTTCTGTATAAACAATTTCAACTTTCACAAAGTCTTTTGTGTGTGTGACCACATGGAACTCGACGTTCGGATATAGAATTTGGTACAACAGATTTTTATGATACGTGTTACGTAGAAAATTTCATCAAAAAGTACTATTTACCTTGTGCAGTTAGCTTTTGGTTTTTAATATTTCATTCATTTTTAATTTTAAATTATACGTAGAACGACGTCTTAATATATTTCTTTTATGAGAAACATTCAGTATGTTTTATTACATGTAATATTCTAGTATAAGCCTGCCTGAAGATGTGGCCAAATGGTGGCCTCGAAACATTGCATCTCCTCCAACATGTGTTGTTGTTGGTTTTTCTTCGGCGTAGCCGAATGGTCAGTGTAGGTTGATGTGTTTGTGCATTTCGCACGCTTTTGCGTTTTTACTGCTATGTGTAAGTGGGAAGTGTAGGTTCGCGTCGGAGCTTTGTCAAAAGCCAAATTTGGCGGTAGTGTTTAGTCACTTTTGTGACTGTCGTTTTTGGTGTATTGGCGCTACGCCCTCAAGATGTCCGAGGGGAGAGCTTGTCTTCTGCGTCCTATGGTAATTGTGTAGGCGTCGCCACCGCTTCGCTGGTTTGAAAGCGGCGTAGGTGGCCACAGGCCGGCAACACGTTTTATAGAATGCCAGGCGGAGGTTCAAGGGGAGTATAGTGTGACGTCGTGGGAATACACAATAATCACAGACACGAGCTTCAATGATAAATATGTACAGGTTTATTCACAATATGTACAGTAATAATTTAAGTTACTAAGCTCTGGTAGATCTTTACTTCCCTGATCGCAGGAGCGATCCTTAAAAATGAATAACTGACTCGTGGCCCGCGCCACTCCTCAGCGAGCCTCCCGCACACAGCAGACAGCTCCGGCGACTCCAGTCACCCGTGGATATAGTCCACAACGGCGTCCCAACACATGGGTTGCCGCACGAGCCTAGCTCGGCTCCGCACCGCCCTGGGCGCAAGTTTTTTGTGCGTTCGCACGAGGGTTCCCTCTCAGCTCAACAACCCCCCCCCCCCGCGCTCTGCGTTCGCTCTTATATAGCTACCACCCACGTGACCTGAAACGTCACTGGGTTTTGCACACGGCCCGCGCTAGTCGCTTTGCCAGGCATTTTTGGACATCCATTTCCATGGATTCCAAGAATTTGTCACGCGGCACGCGGCAAAAATGCGCTGTCCCGCACTTTGGGCATCCCTTTCCCTAGCTCTTAGGATTTCTCAGAATACCTCGGCGTGTCACATCCTGCCTGGCCCCTGGCGTCTAATCCTCTGCCGTCGCAGCTTTGTGGCGCCCCGGCGGTCGCCCCGGCTGTAGCCCTACAATACGTTACAATAGGTTCCCACAGAAGAGGTTGTAGTAATCTAACCCCCATATTGAAGTTTCGATCGAATGCGTCTGACATGAGTGTGCCAGAGCATTCTTCGATCAAAAGTGACTTTAAAGTAAGTCGCCTCAGACGCTCACTTGAGTTTTTGTGTGCCGAGTGTTATTTGTTTTGGAGGTGTGAATCGCTTTGTGTAATTTTGTTTGCGGCGAGTGTAACAGATTGCCTGCGACTTCTCCGCTGAAAAAGAAAAGAGGGTTAGAGCGAAAGGGGAGGAGGACAGGAAAAAGGGTATTGGATGTATGAAATTTTTTAATTAATTTTTAAATTTTGATAGCAAGACATCGTAGTTGTGAAAATATTGGATTCTAGAACGAAATTTAAAAATTGCGGATTTTAATATTTATAGTTCCTGAATTTATTCTCTCATAATGTTCTATATAAAGTCTTTTCGAGTTGTCGAAGTCCATTGTAGGCTACTTTTGTTATTTTTTGGGATATAATCGTATACATTTCCTTTAAATATGTGCAATCGGTAACAATATGCAATTGCATGAAGTTCCGCGTTCTAGTAATGAGTTTTACAAAGAAAGACTGCGATATTTTAATTCGGGTAGAAATTGTGGTATAAATAGGATTATATATCCACTACTAAAGGAGAGAAAAAAGTTCTTACTGTTATACCACTACTAGTTTACAAAGAAATTAGTGGATAGGACTTAAATCGATTGGATTCTGATATCTTTAGGTTGAACATAAGAGGCCTTACAAAGCCCAAGGAGTTGAGTGCCAAAAATGTTTCTTTTCGAGCAATCGATAAAAACTGTACTCTTGATATACAATTAGAGCAATCACTAAGTAGATATTTCAACTACTTGAAAGGTGTTTGAAACTTCTCTCTTTTAAGTCTGTATTGGCACTGATTTATATAATATTTACGTGGAAAATCCTTAGTTTTGAAAATTTTGGTACTTAGTGCCTTCGTTTTTGCAAAGCATAAATTTGTACTGGCAATACAAAATCCCCAGGATTCGGTTATCAAGAACAGGTGTAAAACGCAGTTCCGACCAATATAAGAATTCCAAGTATCGATACTGAAATGTATTTTGAAACTTTATATTATATTTAGCATAATAAATTTCCATCAAAAATTTGTTAGTAATATTCATTTAGGTTGTTATTCAGTATTCACTGAACTCCATTGAATAATAATTTATTTTAAGGAAGACTGCTACAACTTGAGAATAATAATTTTATTTTTTATTCTTCGTAATATAATTAAAAATTGCCATCACTAAGCTCGTACAGTCAACTTACCTACTGCATAATCGAAATGCTTCTAATAAAGTTCTGAGTTGTTGCAGTCTTCGATATATAGTGTAATTTGTTCTATGAAGTCGGTTATACGGACTTTTTAATACTGAGGAAATCTCGAAATAATTATGCTATATTCTCTAAGCATTCTAGAGTTCAAGCATGGTGTGCAAAGTATTGCAAATTTGCAACAACCAAATATGATTTAAAAATTTCCTTAAAGGCGTTAAGAAATCAGAAGTAAATACTGTAACTCTTGCTTCTTCGAAGCAATAAATTTCTGAAATAATGCTAATGAAATATTTTGAATGTAATTGAGTGTACTGTAAAATTGCCGGAAATGCCTGTATCCACATTGTGTATAATAAAATCAATTTCACTTCAAGTGGTTGGTACTTTTCCTTTCCTCGCAAACAAATTACTATAGATATCCACATTCAATACAATATTCTATTTCACTAGCAATGTTACCATTTGCGATGTTACCATTTAATTGGCAAGGTGTTGCCGCCAAGTTTTCAGGGCTAATTTAAGAGGGCTGCGGAACACGGGTCAAGCGTACACATCAGTAAACTATAATATTCCTTCAACATAAAGTTCACCATCTTCTATATCCTGTCTCGCGGAATATTTTATCTAAAAGCATGTAGACGCTTTAAGGATGACTCGTGGGCAGCGAACTATCTTCCTGTGATGTGATCCCTGGTTCGATTCCTGGACGAGGCAAGAATAATTGTAGCTTTCCTTTAAAATCGTCTGTTTCTGTAGCTGTGTCGAAGAAAAGCTCAAGTAGGCGGAGTTTGCTTGTTATGTTGAAGAATGTAAGTAGTGTTCTTCACCGGTCTCTTACCCTTAATCGTGGGAATTAAACTACACCCAGGCAGGGGGAATACCCTTAGCTAGACGGCAAATTCGATCAGTCGACCCAACAAGTCTCTACATTGTAAGAGATGGTACATGGTAAAATGCCACTACATGGTAACACATTTAAGTTGAACAAGGTGTTCTCTCATTCGGAAACAGTTATAAACAGACTTGGTATTTCTTCTCCAACGACCGACATATTTGCTTCTGGTTACAAAACTTGCCATTTTTGCCGAAAATAGTTTTCACTGCAAATAATATGTCCAGTTTTGTTTTTTGAGGAAGGGCTTTGGACCCATCCTCTTTAGGCGATGCTGAAGCATATGTAGAGAGTTCTTCCTAGGAGGTTAAGTGGATGCAGAATAATCTGAAGTTCCTTTTCATTGCCTCGCCTGTACAATTCGCTGAGTGACGCGGGTCTTGTTCGACCGTTCGCTTAAATTAATATTATTCAAACTGTTTACGCCCGCCAATTCATTTTTATTCGGTCGATGGGCCGCGCCCCTTGGCGCGTCCGTCGTTGTCCCTTGCTCCGTCAACGCCGCCGCTACCGCGCCTGTTTCCGCCGCTGCTCGGCTGCCGCCCCCACACGAAGGCCGGCGGCGCTAGCCGAATGCGTTTACTACGCTCCGAGAAGTCACGAAGGTTAAGCGCATTCGAGACTTGCGTGTTCGTGGTTGGGTGACCGGCCAGGAACCCCGGGATCTAACGGTGTCGAGCCCCTGGCCGAAGGGATAAAAGGCACAAACTGGGACGTGACGAGACTTGACAAATATTAAAAGTAAAGCACATTATTGGAGGATTACTCCCCAGTGCAAAGCGCTCAACGCCCCTTAAGGGGCTTGGAGACGCATTGCGTCAAGGTGTAGACGCCACATTAAAAATTAAAAAAGGCGTGCGGGGTCTTCAGAACACTTGTTCGCGGTAGCCGACAAAGACATTTGTCGGCGAAATACAATGCGTCGTTTTAGGAGTTTATTGCCACTCGCAGCCGGCCGCCTGGCCCTTGCGCACCGCGCGCGGCCGACCTTTGTGCCTGGAGGCTCGGCCACCCAAATCGCCCGCGCCTTCCTGCGCCTCGCGCCCCCCACCTCTCTTCCCGAGAACCCTTCCCACGGCGGCACCCAGGGCCTTCCCCTCCATTTCAGACCGCCCCCTCCGCGGCCACCGCGTGGGAGGGGCGGATTTCTATATGTTGGTTGTGCGTAACCGCGGCCAGACGTTTTATTGAGGTTAATTATGTTAGTTGATACGTTAGGGGTTTATTATGTTCTGAGTTCGTATGTTCAGATACTCAGGGGCTCAGATGCAGATTGCGACTAACGCACTCATTTATCAGTCATGTGAGGCATTGTCGGGTTCGCTCGATCACTCGCGTCGGTGCTTTGCTGGCGGTCGGCTCTTGTGCCTAGCCACTCAATCGCCATGCCACAACGGCATATATTCATTAATGGTTATAGGCTGCCCATCATAGAGCCATACTGGCATGCTACATCGCTCGCATTCGCATTCACATCTATTGCGGTACGATAGGGAAAATGAGACCACGGCAGCACACACGCCTCGCCCACGTGTTCGAGTACTGAACATTCGCTCTGCTGGTTTCATTAAGAAGTTAATTTTTGTTTTAGTCTTTTTTGCTTCTTTTTAATTAATTTTATAAATATTTTCTTGATTATTTTGTACATTACTAATTTTAAGACTTCAGGAGTTAAATTTTATTAGTAATTCATTGCTCGGACCCGGCATACATTTGTAAATAGTAGAGTAAGTTGTCATTGGTTTGTGTTTTCTTAGATTGTAAGTTTTATTTGTTCCAAAAGGCATTATTCTCCTAACTTTTAATCATTAAATTAATATTAAATTTCTTCTTTTAATATTTGGGCCGAATCCGTTCATTCCTCCTACGAGGTGGTCCTCCAGCCCTTTCTTTCAGTAGCTCTCTAGTTACATTGTTGAGCTATCGGAAGCCGATATGTATGTGTGATTGTGCCAGCAGTAGAGTCCACGCTGTTGGCTCATCTCGTGCGTGGCGCCGTGTGAGAGGTGGGTACCAGGTGAGTACCGCATCCGCACGCGCTCACACTCACAGACGCGCATACGCATACATAAACTAAACTAAAAAAATAAATATTTATGATTCTGAATTCGATAATGTGGGTACAGAAACTCGGTAAACTACTCTCTAGTCATGTGAGCGTCACGTGAAGCGTTTCGAGGTCGTGTGAGACGTGTCGATGGTTTTGTTGCATACTCAATTTCAGGATGCTACAGAAAAGCTTCAAATGCTTGCAGGCGGTGCTGAAATGGTGAGTAATAATACAGCGTTGATGGATCACCAGTGGCGCGTGGTTTACTGCCTTTCTTACTACTTACCTTCTGCTTACCTACAGAAGCTGCGTCTCCGGCAGACCTACATCCGGCGCGATTCTTTCGCGGGCGTCGCTGGTGCGGCTGGACCCTTCCGTGCGCCGAGCTTTTAAGTGCATCTTCAAGCTTCCACGCTGCATCGTCGACGGCGTGCTGTACTGAGTCCGAGGGAGGGCTGCCTCGGGCTCCAGGGGCTTACGCAACTGGTGGCTCGGGTCGCCCTTCCTTTGGGCTCCAAGATGGTGCGCACCGGGGATCCCTTCAGCGGGGGCATCATCCGGTGCCACAGCACCGAGGAGCGGCTCAAACGAGCGGCAGTCGCCGCCCTCATCCCCCGGCCCTGCTCCACCGAGGAAGTTGTCCTGTTTATGAGGAGGCAGCAGAAAGAGGAACTACGGAAGCGGATCCACCTCAGCTGAAAAGAGACGGCTGCACTTGCTCAGGAGGACGACACGATGGGCTGTGCATTCCTTGCAGCACCCACCTTGTCGAGACCGTGTCGCTTTGTCACGGCCCTTCAGTTCCTCACGGACACCGCGGGCAACACAACCTCGCTCAACAGGGCGATCACCGGGAAGCGGTGAAGGAAGTCGCCGCTTTCGCGCAACCTATGCGGGACGTCGCTCAGGCCCAGGCAAAGGTCTCAAAGAACGATCCTCAGTGGTTTTCGGGTTTTGGCTAGGTCGCAAGGCTAAGCAAATCTTACAGAGAGCCCAAGACTCCAGGCTCCGCGCCCCGCAGGTCGCCTTTCACAGTGGCTGTACGGGCGAAGGAGGCGTTAGCACGTAAGTTCCTGGCAGAAACGATGAAGCTGCTTCAGGACAAGGGCGCAACCGGGTTCGCGCCCGGGCTCAGTGTTGTTCCTGGATGCCGTCTCCGAAAAGATTAATATCATTGAGGGGACCCTTCGCTAGAGTGAATCTTCCGAGCTCAGAGACAGTCCGCCGGCCTCTCTGCCCGGAGCAGCCCATTCTAGGGACATCCCGAGCGGCGAGGCGGGCTCGCCGGGCCTCTGTGACGTCCCCCAAGGCGTTCGACTCCCTTTCCCCATGACGCCCTCTGCGGGCTTCGTGGCTCCTTGTTAGTGGCCCCGTCACAACGTCATCTCGTCGACGGGATATGGAGCGGCCCTCCATGTGTCGGTCGACGGAAAGGAGCTGGCGGAGGGCCCATCCAACCCAGCGTCCACCGCTTGGGTGCGGGCCCCGCCTGTCCAGTACACGCCGTCAGGTTAAGGATAAATGCCCTCCCCGCGCCACAGGTGTCCGTCGACACGACACGACCACAAGGTTCTTGGCCTCCCATCTCCGCGACAAGGGCTACTGTGTGTGTGCGAGGAATATAGAATACCTACCCACACGTGATTTTGAAAATGGTGGGAGGAGACCGTGTCGCCGCTGCACCCGAGTCGCGCTGCTTCCCCAGGATGGCGTCTGTTGATGGAGGCGCGAGATCTGCTCGCTCGGGGGGCTTCCCCTCTCGGGATGATCCTCGAGTGGGCCGATCTCGCTGCGCCTCCATCCCTGATCGTGGCGTCTGCACCCCATTATTGGGACATGTCGGGCAGCGAGGCGGGCGCGCCGCAGAAGGGAGTATGCTAAAATGCAGCGCGTGTTTGTAGTGCACCTCCAGCGCGCCGCACCATGGGTCATCGACGGTGCTTCCCAAGAGGAGCGCGCCTACCAGAGTAGCGCCATGGAGTAGTAGTGGTCCGCCCTGGTGACTGCGTTGAGCTCGGCCTCGCTCCCTCCGCGACCCCCTAAAAGGGAGATGTCATTCGTGCCATGGTCTCCGAGCTGTGAGATCGTAAATTCTTAAGCGCTCGGGGGATCACCGCAGGTAATTTGAGTGAGCGGCGCAGCAGGTAGTTTTCTTCAGCCGTAGGACCGTTTGGGAATAGCGCCGCACACAACGCCAATGTCTGCCTGATATAAGTGTGACCTATATTTTTAATATATTGTTAATATTCTTAGTTTTTTTCTAAAAGTTATTTCTTCTGTTAAATAATTTTTTTCAATTATTGTGTAACATGGCCACACGCAACGCTAAAGCTAACGATGCGGTCTCTGATTAAAAGCATCCTGACTTCAGATGCATGGACTTTCATCAGCAAAATTTCGCAGATTGTCTCCGAAGCAATGAATAGGAAATTAGAGGCGTTAGTTTCTCGTTACGTAGAGAAACTATTACAAAAGACAAAGGAGATCGATCTCAAACTGCAACTGCGAGAGCGTACTGACAGCGACGAAACTGTTTAAGGATCTTCGGACAACCCGAGTGTGATGGAAGGACACTGACTGCTTTGCAATAAATGTTGCCAAAAAGTTGGGTGTCCAATTAGATACAAGTTATATTGATTGCAGCCATCGAGTTGGCCGAAAAACGAATGGTGGTACTCGTCTTATAATTGTAAATTTTACCAGTTATAGGAAGCGCCGGGAAATGTTTCATTTTTTAAAAAATCTTAAGAGAACTGGTGTCATCATTCACGAGGAACTGACGAAGATGCAGCTGGAAGTCCTAAAAAGGCTGTGGAACGTTTCGGCCAACAACGTTTGGACCACAGAAGGTATTATCATCGTGAAGGTGAAAAATACTAATGTTCGCGACAGAACTGCAAGAGAACTGGATAGCATAGAAAATTAGAAGCATAAGTCTATGTACTAGCTTTCTTTTTAAAAACAACTTTTTTAATTGTAAATTTTTAATTTCTTTTATTTCTTCTAGTGTTAATTTTGTGGCTGCTAATATTGTGGCTGCTAATATTGTGGCTGCTAATATTGTGGCTGCTAATATTGTGGCTGCTAATATTGTGGCTGCTAATATTGTGGCTGCTAATATTGTGGCTGCTAATATTGTGGCTGCTAATATTGTGGCTGTTAATATTGTGGCTGCTAATATTGTGGCTGCTAATATTGTGGCTGCTAATATTGTGGCTGTTAATAATTAGTAACATTTCTACTTCTAATTTATTACTAATATTAGAATTATTTTTGTATCGCTGCATTTGAATTCTGTTATTTTGTATTAATACTGTCCTTATTTGTTTAATTATAGTATTATTATCCAGCTAACTTTAGTTCCGATTTCCTTTTTGCACAATACTACTTGAACTTTTCCACCACGGATATATCTATAAGTGTGAGAACATAGTACGACACAGACTTTCCCTCAGTACACGCGTCACAGGAATTCTATACCTGTGCTTAGTGATCCCCCCGGCCCCTTGGAAAGCACCAGACCCGCTCGAAGTAGCCCTACAACACTTCGAGATTTACAAAGTTCTATGTGTGTCTGATTTCCATGTAAATGCATAATCACTTAAGCAGTATTACTCTGAAAATTCAAAAATTATAGCGGAAACGAAACTAGACCTCTTATTAATTAGCGAAACATGGCTAAAATCTACAATAAAATCAGGACTCGTATCGGTATCTATTTATAAACTCTTTAGGAATGATAGGTCGGTGATTAAAAACAACTCTAAAGAAAAGATGGGTGGTGGGGCCGCATTGTTTCTCGTGATGACATTGAGGTTAAAGTAGTCGCTCACTCCCCACCCACTTTTCTTGGCATGGAATATATGTTTGCGGAAATCCAAATTGAAATGATACGTATACGTTTTGCCGTTGTTTACTGGCCCCTGAGAACGGGCGATTTATCTGAGTTAGAGGTTCCACTTTCACAGTTTGAAAATAAATATCAGGATATCATAATGGGTGATTTCAATTGCGATCTGAAGGTACCGCTCAGAAACTCGCCAGAAAAGTTTGATACTATCAACTCATACAATTAAAGATATTAGAATTTGACCCTCCTCGCCTATCATTAGCTGAAACATAGATCACGCGATCGTGTCAGATACCTCGAAAGAATTAACGTAAGGTCAGATATCTGCTCCGGGAGTATCAAAGCATGATTTGCTATTTATGGTGTACATAAAATGTCCTAAATATAAACATAAAATGAACAGCTACCGTGACTACAAAAGTATCAATTCTGAGGCTATGTGCGACGACAGTACCAAAGCTCTCTAGCATGAGCTTTATAATCAGACATCCCTTAATAGTAAAGTAGAATTCAACGTAATTATATCAGATCTTTTCGATAAGCGTGCACCATGGAAAACGCGAGTGACACGTCCCGCGGCCCCATGGCTTACAAGTGAATTAGAGCAGTTAATGCAGGAACGCGACTCAGCTTACCGTCGCTTCAAGGCTAATAAAACTTCTAATAATGAAAGAGCGTACAACCAGTTACGAAATTCCTTAAAACAAAAAATTAGAAACGCGAAAATTCGATATTATGAGATCTTTAAATTAAAAAACGAACACTAAAGACGTTTGGAACTCACTGAAAGACCGGATCACGAAAGCGAATTCTTCTGAAATTCCTGTCGACCCCTTGGATGACATAAATGACTACTTTGTAAATGTTTCAAAATACATTACTCTTGCAGCCAAATCACCTGCGGTCAGGTATAAATTTTATTTCTATAACATAGATCATCACGAACTTAGTATGATTTTTCGTTCACTAAATTCAAATGCTAATGGCTCCGATCGAATCACAGCCAAACAATTGAAACTTGCCTTACAACTTGTCTTACAATTTGCACTTGGGGCACTTACGCATTTAATTTCTCACTAACAACGGCAATCTTTCCTCAAGCGTGGAAGCTTGCACAAGTTCGACCCTTGCCAAAATCTGAACAGGCTTCGACGTCTTGCAACTATCGTCCAATTAATATATTGTCGACAGTGTCAAAAGTCCTTGAAAAAATAATTGTTGCTCTTAGTGCGGGCGGCAACGCAAGTAATGAGATGCGAGTCTTGCGGTAAACCAAGGCAGCGGGTGGCCATGTACTCAAAGTGAAGGACGCAAAGGACAAAATGAAGGACGCACAGAAATCAGGTGCCCCCGTCCACGAGGGCTGAGGCGGGCAACACTTGTACCAGACGGGCAAGTGGCGGAGAGGGGAGAGTGGTAGTGATACTACCGCGGCGACATAGGAAATGTCCCCCGGGAGATGCATTGGGAGAGGGCCTTGAACTATGCAATAAGATCATTGGTCTTCTCCGAAGGAAAGGTCCAAAACTCCCAGAGGAAGCAAGAGACAACATCCTGGTAGATCTGAGTAACATTAAAGAGATAATGCACAAGCTGAATGACAGAAAGCAGAACAGAGTGGTGAGAAATGTAAAAGGGAGACTTCTAAATTGTAAGGCTGAAATAAAAGCTGACATTACATCAAGGTATTCATGATAAAGGATTCAAAATTAACCATATTCGGTATAACCTAAAGTCGAAGATAACAGTTGTAGAGGCAGCCAACCCAGGTCAAACGTGGAGTGAAATCCTCGAAAGTTGTGGAGGAACGAGTGGCAATGAAGTACATACCCAAGATAATTGTGCACGGTATTCCTTGTGGTGCCGATGAATAGGAACTTATGGAATTATTTATAAAAATAACTTCGAAAACGCTCCTCTTCAGGAGGAAGCCAATGAGATGAAAGTTCTATTTAAAATGGGCAAAGATAATGAAGCCAAATTAGGAGAGACTCTTAGGACACAGCTTCTGTGTAAAGTCTGGCGACGCTGTGAAAAAAGGGAGACTGTACAGTGACATGGTCTCATATAGCTGCGCCACATTTGTGGCAGCAATGAGATGCACAAATTGCCTGCGGTTCGGACACTGTAAGGTCAAATGTAATGAGAAAAGAGCCTGCGATGTTTGCGCCGGGGATCAAGAGGGTAAGGGCCCCGCAGAGGCAGCTACCAAATGCGTCAACTGCGTGCGAGCGGGTCGTAAAAATGTAAGCCATAAGGCATTCTACGATAAATGTCTTGAGCTACTGAGCTGGAGATTGCACGCACCGATTATGGAATATAAAATTATTCAAATAAATTTAAGAAGGGTGACTGCAGCTATGGACACACTAGTGGTGCTTATAAATTCTCCAGAAAGTTCTGATATATGCCTTATTCAGGAACCATACACTGTTCACGGCAAAGTTGAGTGAATTCATAAATCAATAAAAATTATACAAGCTCGGACAACTTCGAAGAACAGAGTAGCTGTTCTGATTACTGACCCGACTATACGCACGTTAGAATTGGCGCAATTTACAACCGAAGACCTGGTTGTCTGTGAGGTGCCGCCAGTGGTGCGAGCTAGCTGTTTGCCTCGGCGTACATGCCGCCCGCTGAGAAGGTTGGTAACCAAATTGAGCGATTTTTCAGAATGATCGACCGCAAAATTCCTATTATAATAGCCGCAGATTCGAATGCAAAGTCTCTCGAATGGTTTAGCAGCGAGATGGATGATAGAGAAGAATGTATCGAAGAGCTGCTGTTCCGTCGCGGGCTAAGCATCGTTAACGAGCCTTCAAAATTTCTAATCTTTTTCAGAACTATGAGAATCGGATCAACCTTACGCGAAATTGGCTCTAACATTTATGTAACCGTGGCGAACGCAGCCGCTATTGGATATATTAAAGAATGGCACATAAAAGATGTGCCCTTATACAAAGTGCTTACAACGCCATACTGTTTGAATATTATGTAGAGGTAACGGAGGAGATTGGGCCGATGCCTGAGGGAAGGTGCAGAGTAAGGAAAGCTAAATGGTCAAATTTCCAAAGAATTTTAGCCAGGGAGATGGAAGGCTGGAGCTCTGGTGATGCGGACTCCCCTGATGACCAGGCACAAAAGATCACGGATTTTATAGCACGGGTAGCTCAATGCACAATACCGCAAGGCCCCGTGAAAAGAGTCGAAGTAGCCTCTTGGTGGACCCGGGAGCTCTCTCAGATGGTGAGGGACGCCAGACGGCTTAAAAAGAAATATCAGAAGGCTAAGAAAAACCAAGCCAATGACATAGAACAGCGCTTAAAGGATGCTACTAAGTTTAAAAATAATGTAACAAAGGCTATACGTAATACTAAGTTAAAATCATGGAAGATCTATATGTTCGAAAGTACAAAAAGGAACCCATGGGGTATACCCTATAAGATAGCATCCAAGAAGCGCAGAATTAATGAAGCACTGGCCTCCATTGCCGTCGCCTCCATTGTACGTCCACCTGGCTTGAAACCTGTCATGAGCTATTAAATGTACTATTACCATCCGACTCTAATGAAAATAAAACTCAAAGCCAAAGTATATTAAGAGCGCAAATGGGAGCTGCGTCAGCCGGAGAGCCGGTCGGCCGTTTCAATATGGTGGAGCTGGACAGTGCGGTAAAGGAACTCAAAAGCAACAAAGCCCCGGGCTGGACATCTTCCCTGAAATGGTAAAGATTGCATTCCTTATATTAATCACTCCTAACCCTGTATAATAAGTCTTGAGAAAGGTTATTTCCCGGAGATTTGGAAAAGTGCATATAGCGGTACTAAGAAAGTAAGTTGAAAAACCTGCTACCGACCCAAAGGCCGATCTGCCTGCTTCCCATATTTGGAAAGCTCTTAGATAAAATGGCCATTAAAAGAATTACGTCCCACATCGCCGGCATGGGAGGCTTTTCTCCCCTTCAATGTAGGTTCAGACCTGGCCGCTTCACTGAGGATGCAGTGGATTCCCTCCTGGAAACCCTCAGGGAGAAAACGGAGACCAAGCTTACGGCAGTCAAAGGCGCATTTGACAATGCCTGGTGGGAGATGACCGACCAATGGAAGTTGGCAAGAGATCTCTCAGACCTATCTAGCAGCTTCTTTGCTAACAGAAGTGCTATTATCATGGAAGCAGGTTTCACGGCCAGCAAGCCACTCAATAAAGGCTGCCGTCAGGCGTCCAATGGTGGACTAATTTTTTGGAACATTATCATGGACCCCCTGCAGCGCGCCCTTGCTGCCAACATCATCAATGCTGTGGCTTACGCCGAAGATCTGGCCCTGGTGGTGCTGGGCAGATCGCGCGCGGACCTGGAAACCAACTCCCCAAGAATTTTGAACATCTTGGCAAGCTGGTGCGATGAGGCAAAGTGAGATACCTCGGTCTAAAAGACCTTTCATGCTCGTGCTCAATAGCATCAAGACGGCACCTGGTCGGAAACGCCCCTCTGAGGATAGATCCCCCTCTCATTAAATATCTTGGCAACAAAATCCAATGTGTTAATATACTGAAAAATATATACGTGTATTAAAACTGAATGCACTAAAACCGTCTCCTTTTCTGAAACTGAGGTGTGTCGCGGGAGCACAAGGGATGATGGACAAAAATGCGTTAAGGATGATATATAACGGAGCCTTTGTACCTATTATACTAGACTGTGCATCCGCGTGGTCGGTCGAGGCTAACAAAGTTATGATGCATCGAGAGCTGGAAAAAGCGCAGAAAATTGCCCTTGTGTCGTTGTTGGGGGTGTACTGCAGCCACCAATGCCATTCAAGTAGTTGCGGGAGAACTACCACTGGACCCTCGAAGCAAGAGAGCTGACACTTTCCGCATGGCCAAACGCGAGTTCGAAAATCTAGCAGAACCGGCGACAAATCAGTGAGCTATGGCAGGTAAAGTGGGTGCGGCCGACACGGGGAGGGACGCGAGTGTGTTCATTCCCTATGTTGCCTTCGCGCGCAGTATAAAGCTCTTTAAGCCTTCTACATCTATGGCGCAAATGATAAGTGGGCACGGGCCTTTTAAAGCTAAGCTGTTCGCATTGGAACGGTCGGACTCCCCCGCCTGTGCCTGCGGTGAGGACCAGACGGCCCTGCACCTCATGTGTGATTGCGTTGGGAGAGGATGAGGTTTGATTTTGGAATGAAGCATGGTGTGCAGATAACTCGCTCCGCCTTCGAGTCTTTTGGCTGTGCAAAGAACTTTCACTGATTTGACTTAATCGTGAGGAAATTTATCTTAGCACAAAGTGATGTTTAAATCAGCCAACTGGGAGAAAGATGAGATTTACTTTACACATAAATCGGGTGAAATCACCTTGGAGCGGGCTACTCATGCACTTCGCGAGCTGCAGCTCTGGTGCGGCAACACAGATATCACACCGATGGTCACGGGATTCGTCAAACAAACTTGGATCCGGCTTTGCAGTCGTTGCTAATTGCAGGCGTCTGAAAAACCTAGACAAAATGTGTTGCACGTTTGGCCTCAATACATAATATTTTCGATCAAGAACTTTTGATAAAGCATTGGAGAGTCTTTGAGAGACCAGGGTTCGGCAGCAGTCCAGGAAGAGGGCAAAATTTGCCATTGCGGTCCCTGTGAGGAAGGAGCAGGCGGTTGAAAAGTTCTCCAACCAAACGAGGAATGCTGATTTGGAAAGACCTGGACGAAGTCCAGGAGTTAAAACCGGAACCAAATGTAAGAACTAAAGAGTTTGGATCCTGCCCTTCCGACGAATCAGTGGATCAGCTACTGGACTGTTTATAATTGAAAGATGTACTTGGCCATACCCAAAGAAATGAGTGGTCCTCTCTAACTTCTCCGGCACAGGGACCAGAACTTAAGCTCAACTCGGAACTTCAAAATTTAAAACACAATTTAGGGAATGGTGCGCGTTAAAGGGCCAGCGGGCGCACGGCGGAGTGAGGAACCGTCAAACGACGGGGCGGTTCCTCTTCCACCGAGCGTATTTGAGCTAAGAAGTCTCCCTCAGAGCGGAGAGGAGGGCGCAGGGCTCTCCACGTCGCTGCGCCGGCCGCGCAGCCCGACGCCGCATCGCCGCTTCCTAACGCGGCGCCCGCCGCTGAGGACGCCGCCGCCACGACGCCTGACGCCGCACCCGGCACAGCAGCAGAAGAGGAGGAGGAGGCGGGTTCACACTCATCACCCGCCGACGTCGCCGACCCCCATCTTTCTCTACGAGGTGGCCGATATTTTTGGTCTCCTCGAGGCCTTGCACGCGCGAGCGGCGACGCCGCGGGCACCGCAGAGGTGGCCGGCGACGCCGCCAAGGTTCGGTGCGAGACGCTCGAGGCGCACTGGGATGTTTTGGCCGCTCTGGAAGAGAGGTCTGTGGAGTACAACACGTACTCCACAGGGAACGAGAAGTTCCTACGGTTTGTTTTGCGGGGCATTCCGTTGGAGCTATCTTTCCAGGCACTCCACGATAACCTGGAACGTGTTGGTTTCCAGGTGCGGAAGCTGGAGAGGATCTGCAGCTAGCGGCCGGGACGACGGGGCAGACCACTTCCCCTGGTCATCGCCACGCTGCGGGACTCGGAGCGCCACCGGGCGCTCCGGGAGGTAACCTCCATACGTGGGCTCCGCGTCCACGTGGAGGTGAATCGGCCACCGCGCGGGACCACGCAGTGCCACAATTGCCTGGATTTCGGGCACGTGGCACGGAACTGTAAGCGCCGCACGCGCTGTGGGGACGCCCACGACGCCGCGCAGTGCCCGCGGGGGCTAAACCCACGGAGGAGGAGCGTAACTGCTCCAACTGTTCGGGCGATAACCACGGCGCTAAGTACAAGGCTTGACCCGAGTACAAGCGCCGCTGTTTCAGGGGAAACCCGACCCAACAACAGCGCCACGAGCGGCAGCAGCGGGATCGCCAGCGGCGAGCCGGCATACAAGAGGCGAGCGGCCGACGCGCGGTCGGAGGCGTCGCGTTCTCCCTCACAAGATCGCGAACCTTTGTGCCGCCGCATCACCACCCCACCGCCGCAGCCATCGCGGTCTCAGCGTTCGCAGCGGCGCGAATGCCCACGCGGCCAGCGGCAGCAGCGACGCTAGGAGCGGTCCTACTCGGACGCCCTGGTACCACGCACCCGCCCTGGTACCACCCCGGGAGCGCCAGCCGGCGGCCGCCGACGCGGCCCGCGAGGAGCGCACCGCCCGCGTGGAGCGGCGGAGGCAGTCCCCGTTCCGTCCTCACTGAGCGAGCAGGAGCGCGTGCTACACCGCACCATTGACGATCTCGCCCGCAACGGGATCGACTTGCTGCGTGTGACGCAGGCGCTCATGCGAGCAGTGTCCGGCAGCGATCCTGCATAGTGGCCGGCGACCATCCTCAAGGTGGTAGTGACACAACTACTAGTGCACTCCCATGAGGTGACGGCGGCAGCTGCGGCGGATGAGGTACGCTCTTCCTCGTCCGCACCTCGTACCTCCCCCGCACCTTAATGTCTGCTTCTCCTTTTTATAGGAACAGCTGCACCGTTGCCTTCTGGAACTGCAACGGCATCTGCGCGCGAGCGAAGCAGTCAGAAAAACACAGCTTTATCGCTCGGCATAATATTTCTGTCATGATGCTGGGTGAAACAGGCTAAACCTGCATCTTTCTCTTTATATTCCAGGTTATATCTGCTACCGGAACGACAGAGCGGCACAAGCAGCAAATACGACAGACGCCCAGAGAGGAGGCGGAACAGCAATATTAATTAGACGCAACGTAAATAATTATGTTTCAGTTCTTCCGCAGCTGCAGCACGCCGAGGCCACTACTGTTGTCGTGCAGACGGAGCGCGGGCCGTTGCGGCTTGTCTCTCTACGCTCGTCCCGACCGCTCCGCCGAAACGTGCGCCCAACTAGCTGCAGATATTGCTAAACTAGTAGAGGCACACACAACTCCAACAATTGTGGCTGGCGATTTTAATGCCAAACACAGCCTGGAGTTCCCGCATCACTTGCACACGCGGCCGTAAGCTGAAAGCAGTTGCTGACGGAAACGGCTGCGAGATTGTTGCTCCCGCTTCACCTACCTTCTATCCCAACCAGACGAATGCAAAGCCCGATGTTTTAGATATCGCGCTTTGCCATAAACTTCACTACCCACCGATTCTAACCACAACCTATGAACTTTCCTCAGACCATTTCCCAGTAATCGCAGAGATGAGACGCGGCGGCGCTGCACTATCTATTGCACCTACGACGCACAAATTGGGAACAATTTGAAACGGAGCTGCAGCAGCGCATTCCAGACGCATCCACTCTGTCATATCCGCTGAAGATTGAAACTGGAGCAGTTAAATTCGCCGAAGCTGTGACTGACATCCTCAACGCCGTAGCTGTGATGCAGCGCTCCTCTAAGGAGTAGCAGCCATTAACTCCTTTTCTCATTAATTTAATTTCCAGAAAAACAGAGCTCGCAGAGTGTGGCAGAGCACGCGACACCCCGCTGATAAGCGAGAGCTAAATCGATTGAAGCGGAAGATTGAAATCGAACTAGCTGAATTTCGCAATCAGAAGTGGGAAAAATTTCTATCAGGCCTCAAACCTGAAGATAATTCACTGTGGACATGCTTTCCAGGAATCCAGTGACAGTGCAGCCGCTGCAAATCAGCCCAGGAGAATTCGCAGAGTCGGACGAGGCGAAAGCGGAACTCCTTGCTCATGCTTTACAATCTGTTTCAGCCGGTAGAAGAGGCGCCGCCAATCCCGCACGTTGTCGAAGTGCAACAAACGGTGATGGCGGCACTGCACGCGCCCGCCGACGAGCAGAGTTTTACAGATGAAGCAGAAGTTAAAGCGGCCATTGCAAAGCTGAAAGCTTAAAAAAGCTCCCGGCCCAGACGGCATCAGTAACGACGTCCTGAAGAAGCTGCCATAGGGTTTTTAGTCGCACTGTTTAATTAAATTTTTTTGTTTCAGCACTTTGCGAGTCAGTGGAAACATGCTCATGTACTAACTTTTCATAAGCAGGGAAAAAATCCGAAACTGCCCGAGTCGTATAGACCTATTAGCTTATTAAATTCACTCGTAAAACTGATTGAAAATCTAATTTTAAAAAGAATTCTAAAATTTGTTTCAGATAATTCATTAATGAATAAGGATCAGTTTGGATTTCGCGCGGGCCACAGCCCAACGCATCAGCTTGTGCGAATTACAGACCGTATAAGATGCAACTTCAACGAGAGCCGATTCACAGGTGGAGTGTTTCTCGACGTTGTCAGCGCATTTGACAAGGTTTGCCACGTAGGTCTCCTCCACAAACTCCATACATTGAACCTTCCAATTTACCTAATACACCTTGTTCACTCTTTCCTAGCAAACAACGTTTCAAGTATCGCTTCTGAATGCGAAATCTACCCGCCGCGCCATACGGGCCGGAGTACCGCAAGGTAGCGTGCTAGCTCCTACGCTCTACAGCCTCTATGTTCGCGATATCCCATCGCACCCTCAGACGGAACTCTGCTTGTACGCCAACGATACGGCTGTAATAGCCACGTCGAAAAATATCGAGCTCCTCCAGAAGTATTTGGATCAACATCTACTTCAGATCCAGGAGTGGCTGAAGTTGTGGCGAGTCAGTCAATGTAAGTAAGAGCACGGCCGTGCTCTTCACACGACGACAGCGATTCACGCAGCCGAGGCCGCTCGCGCTTTGTGGAGACGTAATCAATTGGGCCAAATATGTCAAGTATTTAGGAGTGACGTTAGATAGATCACTCACTTTCAACCTGCACATAAATAACGTGCGGAAGAAAGCGCGGCAGACCAGAGGTCGCTTGCGATGCTTATTTCATAGGCGGAGCAAACTGTCAACGGCAAACTGCCTCACGCTTTATAAAGCAATTATTAGGCCACAAATGGACTACGCATGCCCTAGCTGGGCGATTGCTGCAGAATATCATTTAAATAAACTGCAAGTAGTTCAGAATGAATGCCTTAGGGCCGCCCTCTGCGCCCCTAAGTACACTTTAGTTCAAAATTTGCATCGCGATGTTTCAATGCCACTGATAAAAAAACATTTCAAAAATATTACATCTAAATTTTTCAGAAAAGCAGCTGACTAGTGACGGTCTTTACGTTTTGCATACCTTGTATGTAAATAAAAACCATACATAATTCGTAAAAATTGAATTCTGATATAATAATTCCATTGAAGAGAAACTTTTCTTAGTGTCTTTCATCGAGCTATCTCCCATTTGACCTGAGAGATGACCTAAGCCTATCTTCGTATTTCACACATGGAGAGGCTGTCAACGTATGCGCAGCGCCGTAGGCGTAGGACCGTTTCTTCCCTCCCTGGCCCCTACGGTGAACCGAGGAAGCTTTGACACCTCGATATGATAGGAGCGTTCAGAATATTTGGGATATGTTTTGTATCTTGAAATACGAAGATCCCTTCCCTTCCCTTCCCTTCCCTTCCCCGAGCGGGCGCTTGCTGCTGGAGCGCTGCGTGACCCTCTGTGGCGGTCGATTACATTCAAAATATCCGTTAAGAACTGGTCGCAAAAGAATCAAAATTTCTCAAAAAAATCCTTATCTAACATATGACAATATGTATATCATTGGATTCGTCTTTTTACGCTCTTTATGATAGACTGAAAAAATATAATTCTATTTGAAACAAAGTTACCTCAAATATCTCGTAAAATACAAGTGATAAAATAGAAACGAATACACGTATCAGTTAGCCCTATTTTCTCATGCACTTCCGTGAAAACTGCATTTCAATATCTTCAACTGTTCAAAAGTTACAGGAGGTGCTAAAGTTACGTGACTCACCCTGTATATGAACAAAATAATTATTCAAATAATAAATAACAATTATAAAAGTATATTAGTTTAATAAACTTTTTGTGAGATATTAACTAAAATAACTAATTTAGTCGACATTTATGGATGGTAAGCTATTTTTCATTGATAATACAGGTATAATTCCCTTATACCCTTTATGGACGTCCATACCGCTATAGACGTCCCATAGAGGTATTTTACCGGTATAAAAGAACATAGGTATTTGAAAAAGGTATGTAAAATACCGGTATTTTATCAGTATCTAATACCTTTTCGGTCCCTGTCTTTCTCATTGCCAGTTTACACTCCCTGGTCATATTTCGAATGACCCGGAACATTTCTTTAGGTCTCCTTTTGTTATGTTCTTCCACTTCTTTGCATTTTTCTTTTTATTTATTTAACGTCAAAAAACAGTTAAAAACTACGTATGACGTGCTATATTTCTTGAAGAAACTTTTCTTTATCTTGTCTTGGTCTACGCTGGAATACCCTGCTGAGTTCTGACTTTTATCCTTTGCTTTCTTAGCAGAGAAATATAATACTTGAAAAGAACGAAACATTAGGACTTTATTATTGTTTATTATTATTATTATTATTATTATTTAATAATAATCACAATCACGCGAATGGAGAGGAATCGAAGGTAAAGTGTATATACTCATACTATATAATCCTTCGAATCTTCACTTCGATGACTGAGTTTCCAAGATTTATAACAATTGAGAGACTCCATCTTTATATTTCACGGTGAAAATCTTGAAATATCTCTACAGGTCTGATTCAGTTTGCCCATTGTGAAACCATGGAGCAGGTTGTTACTCTGTGAGAACCTCTAGGCACCGGGCGGGCCTTCTTTCAGCGCCCGCCGCGAAGGGCTAGGCTAAAGTGGCCGTGGGGGAGGGGTTCCGGGATTTCCAAATCCGATATGGCACTGGGACAGTGGTTCTCGAATATCGTTGTGAATGCTCACTCCAAGTTCACTGCGGGAAAGGAAAGGGAAGGTCGGGTCAGGTATTTTTTCCGAAATTTCACTTTACGCCGCTCCTATTCATCCGATTTGCATGATTGATACGGCATTGGATTCAGGAAGCACGTCGTCATCGCGCTATAAGCCCACATTTTTTAATTTCTTCCCGAAACTATGAGAAATAATTGTAAATTTTTTATTGGAAATATTTTTTGAAAAAACGGCATCGTAGCGTGATTTCTATTTTAAAAAGGAGTTCAATTCCGTTTACAGATCGAAAATCGGACAATTTGTTCAGACGTTATCGGTCTAGTAAATTTTGCTTATTTTGGTGCTGCCACGTGGTGGCGACAAATGGAACTAGTGTCGGTACATATAGCCTTAAGGAATCGGTCCTTCCCATACGTGGCCGGGGCGCCAGCGGGAACCGCCCACACTTATTTTACACAAATTGAAACATAGTCCCGCTTTGACTCTATGCGAGAAAGTAGTGTTAGATAATTTTAAGTTATTGAGTACCCCTTCAGGGTTATGTTTAGTTTTAGATGTTTAGTTTAGTTTAGTGATGTTTAGTTTTAGATGTCAGGGTTATGTTTAGACTTTATGCTAGGTTAATTTTAATGTTCCCCCCTGTTGCGGCCCTGCGCCTAACTATGCCTGATTGTTGCATTAAGTGGTTACGGGTGGTTTTTCTTTCCTTCCCCACGTGTAGGCCAACGCTAGGTTGTCATTTTTGGGCGCAGGTTCCCCCCTGGTCGGGCTGGGATAATTAGGGCCTCTGAAAGTCCAACCCGGAGTGTCTCCGGGCTCTGGCAATAGGACATCTTTGCCCCCCACACTATTTTAACCACCTATATTAGCCTATGGGTCACTGCCTAAGGCGGGGTCTACCATTTTAATTACAGTCTTATACGTGTACTGTTTTTCCAGATGGCGACCAACAGGGGCGGCGACGCGGCGTTCCTCGCCAGCTACCGCTGACCACATTTCCCGGCTCTCTACCCCACCAAGAGGGGGCTCGGGGTACACGTCGCGACTAAACATGAAGTCCAACGTAACGATGCTGGCCCCTGTCCGCAACGCCAGACGCCGATGGACTGAAGAACGGGAGCTTCTTGCAAAAGCTGAGGCTGATCTGGTCTTGCGTGACGGGGTCGGCGCCGATATCCGCCGACCATCCGTCTGACGGTGTGTTCGCCGACTGGTGGTGTGACATAATGAATGGTCCCCAGGCCATCGCTTCTAACGACCCAGGGTAGCGCGCCTCATAGCCGCTAGGGGTCTCCTCGCCCGGGGCGTCTCCCCGTTGGGGAGATCCTGGCGTGGGCAGATTTTGTGGCCCCGCCGCTCCCTGAACGCGGCTTGCGCCCTCGATACTTGGTTCGTCCTGTGCGGCTCGGCGGGCGCGTTGCCGCAGGGAGTATGCCGATATACAGCGGCTCTACCAACGCAATGTGAGGCGCGCTGCCATCCGGTTCATTGAGGGCGGCGAAACATCTGCCGCCCCCATGATAGAAGCATCATGGTGGCGTACTGGAGTGACCTGGTCTCCGCGTCGAGCTCGGCCTCCCCCCCCCCCGAGCGCCCCCCAAAAGGGAGGTTCTCTGTGGGGTGTGGGGCCCGGTGTCCTCCACGGAGATCGGGTCGTCGCGGGCCTGGGGCTCTTCTGCTCCGGGCCCCGACGGCCTAGGGGTGGAGTTCCGCGGGACTGTCCCCGTGAAGGTCCGCCCCCGTGTCGAGGAGGGGCTTCATAACATTTCTAGAGCCCCCCTGAAGCCCCACCAACGTCTGGAGATTCTCCGGACGTTCCTGCTTCCCCGGTATCTCCATTCAGTGGTCCTCGGGTCGGTCCGTATGTCCGACCTCCGGGCCATTGATGATGTCGTCGTGCGCCGCAGCGTGAGATCTTGGCTTGACCTTCCTCATGACGCGCCTAACGCGTTCATTCACGCTGCGGTGCGCGACGGCGGTCTCGGGATCCCCTCCCTGGCGCTCGTGGTCCCCGGCCTTGTCCATCCTCGGATGGGCGGGTTGGGGGCCTCGAGCTTCCCGGGAGGGACCTCCGTGGCTGGGGTGGTAGGGAAATCGGACTGGGCGCGTAGGTCCCTACCGGACGATGGTAATGGCCCCGTGGCGACAGCTGACGCGAGACGGGGCCATTGGGCGGCCGTCCTCCACCGTTGTGTGGATGGGCGCGAACAAGCGGGCCCGGCCTCTACGGCCTGGGTGAGGTCCCACCACCGCAGTGGAAGGGAAGGCAGTATATCTACGCAATTAAAACCCGTATTAATGCCTTGCCCACTGCGGTGAGAACCGCGAGGGGGCGTGTGGACGCCCCTGTCGTGGGAGGGGGGGTTGGCTGTCGTCAAACCGTGACAGCCGCTCACGTCCTTCAGGTGTGGCCCCCGCTCCCACGTTCCTCGCGTCCGCCGGCACGACACAGACGCCCGGTCTCTCGCCGAGCACCTCCGCACGAGGGGCTTGCAGGTCGCGGAGGAGCACAAGGTGCGTGCTCCCTCCGGGACATGGAGGCCCGATATCATCGCCGTGCGTGACGGCAGAGCCACCATCATCGACCTTCAGGTGGTGGGCGGGAGCGAGCGACGCCTCCGCGAGGCGCCGTTGGAGAAGGTGGCTGCGTATGATAAAACAGACAAAACGTGCCGTCACCGACTCCTTGGGTGCCTCGCATGTGGACGTCCGCGCCGTCACTCACGTGGCGCGGGATCGTGGCCCCGGGGTCGCCGGGTGGTTCGCCAATCTAGACGTCCAGAGGTGGTCCCTCGCCCGCCTCGTTACCCGCGTCCTGTCCGGTTCTTACCAGACATGCATCGAGTGGAACAGATCCACGGCGCGGGCGGTGGGAGGCGCACTCCCGCCCCCTCCATAGTGTCGTGGGACCCGTGCCCGGGGCGTCCACGTCGGCTCCCTTACGCCTCCGGCCCTGGGGTCCCGCTGGAACGGCACCGGTGGCTGGCGTGATGACATTTTAATTAAAAATAAAGTTGTTTAAGTAGTATCCCGCCGCTGCCTCTCCTGGTTGTTATAACATATGAAAATAATGCTACTTGCATATTTTAGTAAGAATTTTTATATTGTAATTGACATGAGAACATAATGCTACTTGTCTATTTTTGTAAGGGTTTTTATATTGTTTTATACGAAGTTTGTAGCTGTACCGTCACTGTTTTATTGAATGTGTTTTAAATTTTAATCATATTTTATAATGTAAATAGAATTTTATACTTGATGTATGTCGCCATCTGGACCAGTGATTGTAATCCGTTTTAAATATTTGTTGCCAGAGCCGTGGCCTCCATCATACGGCACATGTTTTTATATCTGTAATTGTTTTTAATTTGAAATAAAAAAGATACCTAGCCAAATGCCTCGTCCAATTAGTGACGCGCATGAATGGATTAACGAGATTCCTTCTGACCCTATCTAGCGAAACTACTGCCAAGGGAACGGGCTTGGAAAATTTAGGGGGGAAGAAGACCCTGTTAAACTTGACTCTAGTCTGGATCTGTAAGGAGACGACAGGTGTAGCATAAGTGGGAGACTTTTCGGCGCCGCCTTCGAAATACCACTACTTCCATCGTTTCTTTACTTACTCGGTGAAGCTGGAGGCGTGCGGCGGCGCTTTCGCCTCGCCAGCACGACGCTCCTCCACCAAACGTGCAATGTAAAGAGTAGTGGTGTCCCGTAGAGCGTGGCACCCTCCGCGGGGGGGGGGGGTGCGCGGTCGTGGCTTTCCGCGCCGGTGCGGGGTCACCGGTGGTCCCGCCCGGGGAGCCAGCCAGATGCCTTGCAAACCCCTCACGTGATCAGATCAGAGGACACATCCAGGCCGGTAGTTTGACTGAGGCGGTACATCTGTCAAAAGATAACGCAGGTTTCCTACGGCTAGCTCAGTGAGGACAGAAACCTCGCGTAGAGTAAAAGAGCAAAAGCTGGCTTGAACCTGGCCTTCAGTACGCGCCCGGGCTGCGAAAGCACGGTCTATCGATCCTTTTGGCTCGAAGAGTTTTCGGCAAGGTGTGTCAGAAAAGTTACTACAGGGATAACTGACTTGTGGCGGCCAAGCGTTCATAGCGACGTCGCTTTTTGATCTTACGATGTCGGCTCTTCCTATCATTGCGAATTCCTATCATTGCAGAATTCGCCAAGCATTGGGTTGTTCACCCACTAACAGGGAATGTGAGCTGGCTTTAGACATTCGTGAGACAGGTTAGATTTACTCTACTGATAAGTTGTTGCGACAGTAATCCTGCTCAGTACAAGAGGAACCACAGGTTCGGACATTTGGTTCACGCTGCTAACAGGGAGTTTTCCTCATGTGTGCGAGCAGTCGATCTCGCTGGCTCTCGACCCCAGCTCGGTTGCCCCGTCGGGTTGTTTTGCTGGCGTACGGGTTAGCATCAAAGAGGCAACTTTGGAGGAAACGTGGTTTGCAGGAAACGTGGACGAAGGGGGTTTGCAGAGACGTTTTAGGATTTGCTTTCTTTTCACTCTTCGAGTTTTCGAGAATTTGTAATTGCAAATTTCAAAAATTGTTTAAACAATTTCTATTAACAATTTTTACGGCTTTTTTGTCAAGCGCATCGTGTTGCCCGTATGCCCTTCATAAAGAATCCTGAGTTCCGTGACTCTCGGATAGCCGGTTTCCGAGCCAGGGGACGTTGATTTTCGCAACCAAATCGGGATTCGAAAACTTCAAAAAGTTAAAGTCGAAAACGCAACTTTGCGAATTAATTTCTCCGGAACGAGAAGTCGGATCGCCTCGCGGTTTGGACTGGCGTAAAGGACTCACCGCTGCGCGTTTCCACGTTGTATGTAAATTAAAATAAATGTTTTAAACGTATTAAAAATACCTGTTTCATTAATGTTATTATTGTTATTATTATTTTTATTATTATTATTGTACAACATCCTGTATAGGAAGAAAGGCCTTACAGTAGGTTGATATTTGTAAAATCATTTAAGTAAATCATCAAAATCATCCAGACAATATATAAGCTAAACAAAATAGTAGGTATGCAAAGTTGTATAATAAAACAAACTATAACACAAGAAATATAGGAGTGATTTCATGGTTTTCCAACCTCCAGCTATGATTCTATCCTCTGTCCTTCTATAATCCTTGCCTCGATCCAAAATAATGCATAATAAAGCTTCGATAACCGTTTTTCATTGTATTGTTCCAATTTTATAAAATACAAAATCAAATACCCTATTTTATTGAAAAATTTCATCATACAAGTCTTCCATTTTGAATTTTAGCCTTTTATGAAATCTTAAAATAACATTTGCAGAGACACGAATTGTAGCTACCAAAAGTTTTATTACAATTGAAACTGAATTATTATTCTGCCAATTTGCGATCCCTTTCAATTCACCTTCAGTTTTTTTGGATACCGCGTCCGAAGTACCTCCTATTACAACTTCTCTCGTATCATAAAACATTTTTAAAAGCTTCAAATATGAGATATAAATTACAGAAGTGAAATAAGCCATGGAAAATGTTTAGAAAACACTTGAAAGTTTACTGGAAATGTCAGAACGTTACGAATTTTATGGTAATATTTTTATATTCAACAAACATGCAAATAAACATGCTCGAGTTAAGTTAAAACATATTTATTCATTAAAAAGCAAAAACGTATTTATTATATTAAAAATCATTTGATATACCTTTTAAAAGAAAATAAAACAATGCATGAGAGAACATTTGGAAAACACTGAACATACAAACATTAGATGGGGTATATAGAAGAACATTAAAAATTTATTTAAGGTTAAGAGTCAAAATACAATATTAAGAGGTCAATGATTATGCATATCGCGTAATTGTGTCAGTGCTATTTCCAACTCCACTTTCAAAATTTCTTTTTTCAAAGAAGATTATTCTTCATCTGTTTCGTATTTCTTTCTTTTTGCTTTTAGTTCTTTCATTTTCAATTCTGTCTCGTTTATTTTTAATTTGATTTCTTTTACTTTCGTCATGTGAAGTCCTTTTATTTTATTTTTACTGGTCTGCGACGTAGCCATTTGCTCAACTTTATCATACACACCACTTAAATTTTTTCTCTGGTGTTAGCTTCCAGAACTGCGTGGTGTGTATGCTGTCAGGTCTGGATTGCGTTCTGGTGTGGATTGTGGAGATACATTTGGCTCCTTAAGCACAGGATTGGGTTTACTCTCACCACTCGTACATGGCCTGTGAATGTTTTCCCCATTAATTTGATGAACTTCGGTTAGAATCGGGTTAACGTCACTATTTAATTCCAATGTTTTGAGCACATTAATCTCGCACACTGGTACATCCATTGCTTGAGGCACATCAATCTCACACACTGGTAACTTGTAATTATTCACTAGCGATTCAGTCATAATTTGCATCACTATCAAATTCGTTGGTCAACGGAGTGACTTGTTCCCTTATTAGACCTAGAACCGTCTCGTGTACAGAATCTACATCCTCACTGCTAGCACCAACACCACCACTTTTGTACATATTAACCTGAAAATTTAGGTTAGATGAGACACATGGAAATTAATTCAGAATTTAAAAATCATCTTTTTACTATTGTAATAACGTACATTTCGTGTACTCTTGTATTTCCTTGCCTTCCCCTTCATGCCCTCAAACAGGGTTTTCAACTGATACACCGTGCGCGAACCGCTATCTATTTCAGCATTGAAAGTTTGGCAATTTTTTTTTCAGCAATCAGCTTCCGCTTTATGTTACTCCGTTGGTAACCTTATTTTCAATTACGTTCAAATGTTGGTTCACGATGTCTAGCAAAAACATTTTCTCTTTTTCTGAAAAATTCTTCCCTCTAACACGTTTCACTTTCTCCAATGTGGCAGTTTCACGCGATTCCATAATTTTCTCTAAAAACACGCGTGCAAGGACAGAACATAACAGAACAGAAAAACCACGAGATCTGCACGAGATAAACAACCTGACGAGACGAGAGCGTTCGAAGATAGTTTGTACAAAGACAGTCCGTAAATGTTCTTTGAAGAAGTCCAAAGCTTACGACTTCTTCCTCCGAACCTGAAAACTATCGTGTATTTCATTTTTTTCTTTTTACAGAAGCAACTACTTTTCGAGAATTGCTGCCGATCTCACTAAGGGTCTTCAGCCACAAAATTCAAAAACAGATAGTTCACCCAAAATTTTAGACACGATGTTCGTTTCCGAAACTTCTTCCTATGAAATTCTCAAAATAATCGGTAAACTAAAAAATAAATATTCGTCCGGTTTAGATGAATTCCCGGATTCTTTGTTAAAGACCTGTGCGTATGCCATTATACACCCGTTAACTCACATATTTAATTCATCGTTACGCACCGGAACGTTTCCATATATTTTCAAAACAGCTAAAATTAAGCCGCTCTTCAAAAAAGGCAACCAAAATGAAATTCAAAATTATCGGCCCATTTCTCTTCTATCAGTTTTTTCAAAACTATTAGTGAGACATTTTTACGTACGAATGGAAACCTTTCTCAGTAAACACGACGCGCTTTCAGATTGCCAACATGGATTTAGAAAATCAAAATCAACGGAAACAGCTATATTTTCTTTTCTTAAAGATGTCGCCTCATTAGATCAAAACGAGGCACCTATTGGATTATTTTTAGATCTCTCAAAAGCTTTTGACATCATTGATCATGACATTTTACTTTCAAAATTACCTTCATATGGAATCCGTGGTATTGCTCTAGATTGGTTATGTTCGTACCTTAAACAACGATCTCAGAGAGTTGAAATACCTTACTGGAATAATGAAACATTACGTACGCACCTTTCCGACTCTTTGCCCATTGCACGTGGAGTTCCTCAAGGATCGATTTTAGGCCCTATTCTGTTCCTACTTTACGTAAATGATATGCCCTCTACGATTCGAAACGGAAGAACGGTTCTCTTTGCGGATGATACGAACATCCTTTGCAATAAAGAAATCGTAAATAGTACAATATCAGATGTTTCAAATTGGTTCCGAAATAACAAATTAATAGTAAACGAAAAGAAAACAGTTTTAATGCAGTTTTCCATTTCGAATAAACAATTCTGTGAATAAACAATTCTCCATTGAAAATGAACGGTGTACCATTGACTGATGTTAAGGCAACAAAATTTTTAGGTCTTTCAATTCAGTCAAACTTTAAATGAATTTGTACACTTATGATACATGGTACTCCAATTTCAAAATGTAAAACAAAACACAAGCAGCTACAAAATAATATATTTATATACATATTATATTGATAATTTATCTCTCAAATTCATATTGTGAGCAAGACAGATTACTAAAAATTTAATTCTTTAATACAAGTAAACTGCATACTGATTTTCGTACATTTTTATTAAAATTAAAATTATTTAAACAAAGAGAATTTAAATTATTTTTCTAAAAGTGTAATTTTAATTTTTTATAAAAAAATACCTTCAAATTTGCCTCCCCCAAATAAAAGATCCGAAATCTCGCCACGGAATACAAGTGATTCAGTCCTCGTTGCTAATACGCCGGGATCTTTTTTCATATGTAATGTACAGACGGAATTTGCCAAAATTGGATACTCTTCGTCGTTTAGCTTTGTAAATAATTAACGTTCAACTTTGGTTTGTGCTCGTGTTACATAGGCCACGGCATGTGAGCGAGCGGCTTCACCTCGCGTTAGGGCTCGCCACTTCTCTGGAAAGCTCAGTTGCTAATACTATCCGACAAGCCCCTGAGCGAGCACAAGGCAAATAGCGCGCGAGGTCAACGCATTATCGTCCCTCGTCTGGGAAACCATTCATGCTTAGAGATGACGCCTTTTCCATGTCCAGCAGGTGCAGCATTTGCGCAGTAGACTAATAACGTTTTCAATTCTCTGCATTTCCAGCGCAAATGAAAAAAAAAGACAGGTATTTCGTTCTTTATTCAGATGAAGCGTTTTCCAAGAACCGGCACAATTAATGTGTACAATTTGCATGTGATGCCGAGGAAAGTCCCCATTTTGCACGTAGAGCGATTTTCTCTAAATGTGATGGTTGGCATCGTGAATGAATTTATCATCGGTCCTCACTTCTTATCCGAGCGTTTAAGAGTTTTTCAGTTCCTCAATTTTATAACTCGAGTCCTGCCAAGGCTTTTGGAGCTGGAGGAAGTGAAAGACCGCGTTTATGCTACAGAAGTCGAGGATCGTGATGACCTCCTTCAGCACTTTGAAAGCGTGGAGACAAATACAGGAAAAACACCGCAAATTTGTGCGCGGTACAGATTCCTACCTTGCGTTCACGCAGGAGGAGGCCATTTTCAACACTTATAGAGCCCCTGTTTCACAGTGTGAAAATGCGAAATTTTGGCTGCATACATAAATATGTTAAATTATCGTAAATAATACTTAAATAAAAGTTTTTTCTCTCTTCTTTTACAATCGTTAGATAAGGAGGCAATAATTGCAACAGGGAATGTAATGACCATGACAAAAAACTTTTTCAACATTTTGAATAGGGTTTACACTACTTCCTTGTGCACTCCTAAATAACTTAGTTTGATTGATTGAGTTTTTCGTGTTTCCGGGCGCGTCAACTACTGTGGTCATTAGTCCCGTTAGTGTAGTGCGTGTTTTTTTCGGGAGATGGCGTTGATCTTCCCCCGCTGCATGGCGAGATCCGGCGCCGACCTACCGTCGGCTAGTGGGGCTTCCCCCTAACCAAGACTCTCCCACCAGCGAGGCGCCGCCCCAGCGGGGACAAGCTCTAAGCTCCAGACCGGTCTCCCGGAATATGTGATAGTGTAGTGCATGTTAGTGTAAGTGTAAGGGGAGAGGATAGGACAAGGAAGAGGAAGGACAGATCGCGCGCGGTCCGTGGCCCGTTTGGTAAGGTACTGCTCCGGCACTCGCCGGCCGCTAGAATTCTCCTCCAGACAGCGCCTGAATTCGACCTAGCTGAAAAGCCAGTATCGAAAATCCTGCCGCCATCAGGACTCGAACCTAGGACTTCCCGGTCAGAGGCGCTGCAATGACATCAGTTGATGCACTGAGATACCGCTCCCGCTACTAAAAAACTTAGTGTAATCTATCATCGTGTCCTGTATAAGCAACTAGGACTAAATCTCCCTGATACATAAAATGATATATAAATATTTCTAACTCAAACAAACAGAATTTACTTTTAAAACGACTAATTTTTCAAACAAATCCACAGGTGATAATACCCTAGTTGACGAACGTATGAAACCCGCATACGAAAACAGTCGTTCTACTGACACGGATGAATGTAAACCAGTGTTATAACCAATAAACCTTTTTGCATAATTGTCCAACATTAGTAATGATTCAAGATTTATCATTTAAAATGATGAGAATTCAAATTCACAGATGAAAGGAGCATTTATTTTTGTTTCAATGAGATGCATTCACCAGCGGAATCAAAGAAATATAAACTGTCCCCTTTTTCTTCATGTATTTAAAGTGTTTCAAGCATTTCTTTTTTCAATTACACAATTTAAATACATCTCCAAAATACATGCCCCCAAACTCAAAAATACAGTTTTTCAAGTACAAAATGTATTTAAAATACGTACTTCAAATACAACCATTTAAATACTGCCCAACCCTACCTGTAGCAATTTTCAAATGGAATCGAAAAATTTTGCACGATTGAATGATGTTAATTCATTTCATTTCCTTTTTATTTCAATCGGGTTATGTTTCTGCTTATAAAACTTCAGGTTCCCACTTATATTTTTATACTTATTTTCTTCTTCTTCCCAACACATTTCAACCTCCCTGTGATTAACCCTCTTGTTCCTCCATCTCTTCGAACTCTCCTCCTCCCCCAACCAAAGCTCATTTCCTTTCTTAAATCTCTCCCCCCACACGTCTGACTATACCCACTGACGGCTGCTCTATCGTGAATTCATGCCTCCTGATAACTCCGAGGCAACAAACATCTATAGTGATAATTTATTATCTTTCAATTAAATTTTCATTGAATGTGTCAGAGTTGTGTTTAACGTTAGGGAAAATCTATGGTCTCGTTTATCCCGTGTGGGTACCTTCCACAATAAATCACTATTTCTCTGAATATAGTAAATATCTAAGAATTTTCATCTATTTTCATCTTTGAGATGAGGTCCAACAACTCTTGAAATGTATCAACAGCGCGTGGAATTTTTAACGTAACGATTGGGGAGTGATCTTGTTTTAATACCATAAATGTTTTGCAAACATTTAGACTTGTTCGTGTTTATCAAGTGGTTTTACGATATCCTCCGTCGATGAACGCCTAATATATGGCTAAATGCCCATAAGAAATATTTTTGACAAATTTTCATTTCTGAAGGAAAGACTGGAAGGAATATTTCTGTAGAGGCGAGATCAATATAAATATTTCTGAATGTGTGTAATAAAAAATTGCATTCATCGCGCAAAATAATCGACTATCTATAAAACAGTAATGACAGAAACGTTGTGAGAATAGCAATACAAACATTTTATAAGGATTTTTTCCCGCCTGGTCTGTGAAATTCTGTATATGTATTTGAAAAATCTGTACAAAAACTTAAATTTAGATAACTCGCCCTGGCTAATAATTATTGTATATTGTGTTAAATATGAAATATGTTTTCACTTTCCTTTTTTTGTTGTTGTTGAAAATTACAAAAAGAAGGGGCCGCAACCTGTTGACTGCATGAGGGATCTAAGTCGTGAAGTCTGGTCCTGAACAGCCTGATCCACGGAACGCGACAATCCAATTAATAGACATTCCAAAATTGTAGAAATCTGTCAATGATTCTCAAGTGTTCAGATCACTAATAAAGCCTTACAAAAATATAATTGTCATTGCACATTCTATTGTTCTGTAAATGTTATGTTTTCAGAATGCTGTATGCAATAAAATCGGATCAAAATTTACGAAAGACCAGCCCAGTATCATTAAAGTATTAGTTGAGTACAATCAGCGAAATTAAAACAGTTTTCTTTGAATATTCGGCATTTGTTAATATGTTCATAAAATATTTAGGCTCCTCAACATGGTGGTTATTAACGACCATTTCAGTTACAGATATTGTGCTGGTAACTTTAGAGTCTGATTACTTTATTCAATATTTAATTAAAACAGAACAATGCAATGGGGAAAGAGATAAATTACAGAGAATAATAAGGTTAAATGTCAGAAAATATATTAGTAGCGTCAAAGAAATTTGATTTTGCTGTTTTAATCTATTAGAGAATTACACATGTTGACACATATCCAAATAACTGACATTGAAGGTTGTATCTAAAACATACTATGAAGATGTGAAAAAGGTTCAGTTGGTTTTTGCATACCTCACATAAAGTGAGAGCTGATTTTTGTATTTAGTAATGAGAGATTAATATGAAATACCTGTATCTTATTCTGTATTTTGTGAAGGGATTTTTCTTCCCTGCATCAACTATTCTCACTGATATTTAATAACTAGTGTACCCGTGTGAGACCTCTCACAAGTAAAACCCCACCCTTTCCCTCTCAATTTCCGTATCCTTTCCGTTAAGAAGGAAAGTACGCGAATGGAAACTTTTCTCAGGAAAAACGAAGCATTTTAAGATTCGCAACACGGTTTCAGAAAATCAAAATCTACGGAAACTGCCATTTTTTCTCTCCTTAAAATTGTTGCTTCATCAATGGACCAAAATGAAGAAGCCATTGGGATATTTTTTAGATCTTTCGAAAGCTTTTGACGTTATTAACCATAACTTCTTGCTCTCAAAATTACCTTCTTATTAAATTCGAGATATTGCCCTAGATTGGATAACCTCGTACCTTAAACACCGATCTCAAAGAGTAGAAATACCGTACTGGCACGAAAGGACATTATTTACTTTCCAATTCTTTGCCAATTGAACATGGGGTCCTAAAAGGTACTAGGACCTATCCTCTTTCTGTTGTACGTAAATGATATGCTCTCATCTATTAAAAATGGAAGAACTGTTCTGTTTGCCGATGGCATGAATGTTCTTTGCAAAAAATAAGCTATAAATAGTACAATTTCAGAAGTTTCAAATTGGTTTTGTAATAACAAATTAATAGTTAACGAAGGAAAAACTGTCTTAATGCAATTTTGCGTTTCAAATCGGCAATCGTATGCTCCATTAAAAATGAACATTTTGCAATAAGCTGATGTTAAGGTAACAAAATTTCTAGGTCTCTGAATTCAATCAAACCTCAAATGGAATACACATATAACAGAATTAAACACTACATTAAACTCATTATGTTATGAATTCAGAATTCTTTCTAATTCTGTCAGCCTTCATGCAGCTCGTTGCGTGTATTTCGCAAATGTACCCTCTCCCTCAGATAAAGTGGCCGGCAAAATTCTATCTTCCACACCGCGACGACAAACTTGGACACCCCTCGGCCTGGGGGAGGGCACGCGTTGACCAATCGCTAGCAGGTAGAACCACAGTTGTCTGTGATTGGTGCAACATCCCAAGGGGTGGAATGAACGTTGCCTCAGGGGGAGGGGGCTAGTTTGTTTACGTACGAGGCGGAAATAAATCATATTTCCCTACCGATGGAGAGATTTTGCCTGCACGTTCGCCACGACGAAAAACGCGTGGGGGTTTCCGTCCAGAATTATTGTCAATTGACCCGTAAATATTTAGCATTTTAGTAACAATTGATCTAACGTTTAGCAATCGATTTGTAACTCCAGTCGAAGTGCAATTTTCAGATGCTCATTTCAGGCACAATTTGCGGACACTTCCCGGTCGTTCTAACGCATATTTCGAATTTGTTTATAAAATTATCAATTGTTGCAAAATTGTTAATTCACAATTTTCGGCTTTGGGGCATCGGGAGACCCTCCCCCTTTAGATTTGCAAAAGTTGGAAATTGTTTATAAATTTTCAATTGTTGCAAAAGTTTTTATTGTCTCATCTGAGTGACGTTTAAACGCGATACAAAATTCCGGAATTCGATCGGTGTTATCATATTTCGTTTTCGAGATATATGTAATTGTTTATAAGAAATTAACATCTTAGAATGACCCCATTTGTTTTCACTTAACACAAGCATACTGAAAAAAAACAGTTCTCCAATGTTGCGCTTTTGTTTGCTACGCTTAAAAAACACTTAGCTTATAAACAAATTCTGTGGCCAATTTAATTACGCTAAATCCGTCATTTTATGGAGAGTATGAATATAACTTTTATTTTGTTTTTATATTCTCTTTTAAATGCTGCAATTTGCAAGTCGATATATTTATCAAATAAAGAGGAAACTGATTATATACGGCTTACTTATATTATATAAGGCTACTTTTAAAACCGTGAGTTAGAAACTATATGTTTCTCTTATTTACCCATTACCATTAAAAAAATAGAGAAACATACTATTGCCCCATGGCTTACAAGGGAATTAAAGCAGTTCATGCAGGAACGCGACTCAGCTTACCGTCGCTTCAAGGCTAATAAAACCATTGATAATGAAATAGCGTACAAGAAGTTACGAAATTCCGTAAAACAGAAAATTAGAAACGCGAAAATTCGATATTATTATGACATCTTTAAATTGAAAACGAACACTAAAGATGTTTGGAACTCTCTGAGAGACCTCGGGATTACGAAGGCAAATTCTTCTGAAATTCCTGTCGACATGTCCTTGAATGACATTAATGACTACTTTGTAAATGTTTCAAAACCAATACCACCCTGTGTCAAACGTAACACATTACAGACTCTTGCAGCCAATTCACCTGCGGTCAGGGATAAATTTTATTTCCATAACGTAGATTATCACGAAGTTAATATGATTGTGCGCTCACTAAAATCAAATGCTAATGGCTCCGATCGAATTACAGCGAAACAATTGAAACTTGTCTTACCATTTGCCCTTCCGGCACTGACGCATTTAATTAATTTCTCACTTACAACGGGAACCTTTCCTCAAGCGTGGAAGCTTGCACATGTTCGACCCTTGCCAAAATCTGAACTGACTTCGGTGTCTTTCAGTTATCGTCCAATTAGTATATTACCGACAGTGTCAAAAGTTCTTGAAAAAATTGTTCGAAAACAGATTGTAAAACACTTAACTGATTCAGATCTTCTCAATAACTTTCAATCCGGCTTTAGAGAAGGCAGAAGCACCCAAACAGCTTTACTAAAAGTAACTGAAGATATAAGGAAAGCGCTAGATGATGGCCTCGTAACTGTATTAACACTTTTAGATTTTAGTAAAGCTTTCGACTCTGTAGATTACGATATACTAATTGCTAAATGCAAAAATCTAAATTTCTCTGATTCCACTATCTCTTGGATTGCAAACTATCTCCACAATAGGCAACAAATTGTAGTAGTTGACGATCTCCATTCCGATCCAAAACTTCTCCACCGTGGAGTACCTCAGGGATCCGTGTTAGGGCCGCTGTTCTTCTTAATTTATGTGAATGACTTATCACGTGAACTTAGAGAATGTAGTCATCATATGTATGCGGATGATCTGCAAATTTACATCTCCGGGAAACCGTCACAGGTAGCAATGCTAATAAATAAATTAAATAATGAGCTCTCATCTGTAGTAAAATGGTCAATGAAAAACGGATTCAATTTAAATCCTACGAAATCACAAACCATCATAATTGGCTCTTCCCAAATGCACAAGAAACTTGAATGTTTATCTATTCCTGATGTGCTTATAGGCAATGTTGTAGTTCCTCGTTATTCACAAGTGAAAAACTTGGGCTTAATTTTTGATGATCATCTAAGCTGGGAATACCAGATCCGAAATGTGTCTGTCGCAAGGTTTATGCATCTTTGCAATCCCTTAGATGTATCGACAAATGTCTCCCTACAAATACGAAGGAAATGTTAGTAAAAACTCTGTTGTGTCCTCATTTCGACTACGGTGATATTGTGTACAACAATTTAAAAGATTCACTCGCTCAAACTCTGCAGAGAGCTCAAAATGCCTGTATTCGTTTCATTTATAATATAAAAAAATACGATCATATCTCCAGAGTTTATAAAGTGAACAAAATACTAACACTAAAGGATAGGCGTTTGTATCACACCCTTTGTCTTTTATTTAAGATGCTAAAGTGGATTCCCCGTCATATTTAACAAATTATTTCGTATATCTTAAATCCTCTAGATTTCAGAAATCTCAGTTACTCTGTATTCCAAAAAGTAAAACAAACTACTACAATAAATCATACGCAATTACGGTAGCCCGAGAGTGGAATAAATTGCCTTTCAACATTAAAAACTGCTCCTCATTAACATCTTTTAAGAAACACCTGAATGACTTTCTTACAAAATAGAATATATCATTATACAACTTACATCACTGTAGATATTCGGGTGTGAAATCCAATGTCAGTTTTACCACCTTTTAGGAATGTTAAAAAGTGACTAATATGTTTAGAAATAACCGTAATGTACTTGTTGAAAATTTATTCTTTTGTGATTTGTTTGATACTGCCGGAAATGTGTTTTCATCCATAGGAGCAGAGGAGGATTAGAGCAAGAAGACGATTCCCTTGCAGCAAGGCCAGCAGCTGAGGAAAACACCCCAAAATCCTGTCACTTCATTTTAGCTTAGTTACTATTGTATTAGGACGCAGCCTGCCTGGTGGGTTTTCCCCGACTAGCGGGTTTTCCTCCAGGGTCGAGCGGCGAGTGAGGTGGTGTGTTTTCTGTATTTAAAAGATTACAGTCGCTCGGGGTGAATACCAGGCTGCCGCGTAGCGCGAAAACGTTTGGAGCAATGCTATTCAACTCAACTTGTTTAACTTCCGTCTATGAATTTATAATTTGTCAAACAAAATTTGCCACATTTCTGTCTATTTTAATATTTCATTTATCTTTTTAAAAGCTACATTTAAATTATACTTGTTTTCTACTAACTACTTGCAACGTAAATATATTGTTTATATTTGTATATAATATATGTTTGATCTTTGTATACATCTGACATGTGGTTAGGCGGAAGAGCGGGCCTAATGGCCCGAGCCTCGCCATATCAATAAAGGCATTATTATTATTATTATTTTTATTATTATTATTATTATTATTATTATTATTATTATTATTATTATTATTATTATTAAATGCTTATTGGTTTATATCCTCACATCTTCGTTAACATTTTCATCGCGAATGGCCCTTCATTCGTCAAGTCCGAGGAAGGGCATCGCAATGAAGGGCGCGCACGCAAGCGGCCCATCGCCATCACAGTAAGAAGCGCCCTAAGCCCTGCGCCCTTCGCTGCTCCGCCCAGATTGAGACATTTGCTCCTGCCTGCCAGCTGCGTCAGCAAAAAACCCTCCCGCAGCCCTCACCTCGACCGCGACGGGCCCTTGGCAGCCTGTGGTAGCCCTACAGGCCCTTCCCTCCACGCACGCCCCTTCCTCGATCAGAGGCGGCCCGCCCTTCCCGCGGGGCAGGCCCAGCACCTGTGCCCTGCGCCCCGGAGGGCCAGCCTGGGATGCAATTACAGGCGATGTGTTTAGAGTACGAAACGATAGCTATTTAAGGCCCACCTGCGCTGTTGGTGTAGCTTGCGCCTGAATTTCGGAGGCTTCCATCCCTTAGTTCCAGGTAACCCTGAGCTGCGCACGGCCAGGCCGTCCGCTCGCAGAGAATGTGCGGCTCGCGGCTGTTGTTGTAACTGTTCTGTAAACTTCGGTCTGACGACTATGAAGTACGACGTATTTCAACATACGAGCTAACGTTATTTGCCAGTCTATATAAGAGTGTATCTGCAGCGACTCTCGCAGGGAGGTCCTAGGAATCGAGACTCAACGGTGGCGATTTTTCGACACTAGCTAGGTCGAATTCAGGGTTTCTACGATCAAACCCAGGCAGGTACCGAAGCAGTCCCCTTACAAACGGGTCATGCACCGCGTGCGATATTTTCTTCCTCTTTCTTTCCCTATACTCTCCCCTTACACAAACACTTACAGCCACTACAGTATTACAAATGTGGGGAAATCAGTCGGGAGCTTAGGACTTGTCCCGGCTGGGGGAGAGACCTAGAGGGAATAGTCCTCCCGCAGGCTGATGTATAAATTGACGGCTAATCTCACCATCCTGTGAAGGATGAACAACGCCACCTTCCGAAATGGAACATTTACTACACTAACGGGACTAATGACCATAACTGTTGATGTGCTCGGAATCATCTACCAATCAAACAGGGTACAGTATAATGGTCGCATCGTATCTGGGCTCGTGATGAGAGGTCTTTGAATTATGTAATACTAGAATACAGTAGAGTCATATAAATCCGAGATAATTGGGCCGGTGATACCTCGGATTACAAAAAAACTCGGATTATGCAGTAAAAAAGGGCAATACATAACGGAATTTTCAACTGCAATGTAAAACGGAGTCAAATTTAATGTACAGATACTATTAAAGTCATTGGTAAACCGGTCAAAACAAAGTAGCAGACAGACTGTCACTGACACCGACCGCCGTACACGTGATCGTTGACGCAGTGTTGCCAACCTGTCAAGAGCCAGGTCTTGATCTTCGCTTGTTAGCTTGTTTGGTGACTTGGCGCACATCAGGCCACCTCGGATTGCACGGAACTCGGATTAACGAGGTTCGGATTACTCTACTGTACACGTAATATTAAGACAGTTCTCGTGAATTACGAATAAAAGCCATGTGTGTTAAGATCTAAATTGGGAGCTTGTGCGCGTACGTAAAACCCTACGTTACGTTCTTGGAACATAGTGTTACATCAGCCGAAGAAATTTATCGTATTCTGAATTATACACGAAAAATGAATGGCATATTTCAGAAACAATACATGTCAGTACACATAACTTTTCAGTTGCGAGAAAAAAACCTACAACGGCTTTAAGTCAAGAAAATTGTGCAAATTTTTTTACAAATATCGTTTCGAACACCCCGCAGAATCGCTTGACGTATGTTACATCCGCCTCAAACGATGCGTATACGAAAAATGTAAGTGCACTAAGAAGTCAAAAAAGAACCTAACGGACCTAAGTTGTTTCTGGAATAAACTATTCCCGTTATGTTATTAAAAATTGTTTCGCATTGTAAGCGAAAGGAATTCTGGTACCATTAAACAAGACGCATAGCCAATTGGAAATTACTAGGACGTTCAACAACTTGATTGTGGATATTTAACGATAGGAGTACAGATGTCAATTACAATACGTAACAATTTGAATTAGCGTAACGTCTTAACGCCCTCATCTCATAAAACGTTAAATGAACAAGTCGCTTATTAGAGGCTTACGCTATATAGTTTCACGCTATGAAAAATCTATTCTCTACAAGAGTCCCGCAACTAGGATTGAAGAAGGCTCTTCTCTTGACGATCGCGGCATAGCTCTGCGCCAACTAATGCTTTCTCACCCCTTAATGGAAAAGTGATTCATCATGTTTTATAACGCTCTTGTTTCTTTACTTCACGGCGTTGTGTAGGCTTCCTTTTCAACCGAAGCGTGACGACGGACCGTGACATCACGAGGGGATGAAGAGAGGGGAAAATTTTGAGAGAAGATGAGGGTGCTTGGAAATCTTAAGAAGCATGGAGCCACTTAATCATCGTTTAGGTTTAGTTGCATGTATAAACACGTGACGCACGTTGTAATAACCTACTAACCTGCGCAGGTGCTCTGGTTCAGAGATTCAGTCTCGGAAATATTATTCTTGTTAAGGGAAGTTTTTGTGAATATTCTAGAGAAGTTCTAATTAAAATGAAATTTTTGATCGTCAGGAACATCACCAGAATATTTATTGCTTAAAATGAGTTATACTCACTTCAAATAGAGCTATTTTAATATTGCGTCTGTAATTTTTGTCAAAATATCCTCGTCAGTTTTAAAGATTAGAAAATCGAGAGTGATGGTCATATTATATTGCTCCAGGGAAAAGAAATATTACTGAAAACTACAAAATAGTCTATAATATACAGTATTGCATAGATATTTGTCTTGCATGAAAAAATTAGGGAAGACCCAAATTTGCAGGTTTGAATTTACCTGTTGGTGATTATTCAAAAAGTTTCTAGAACTCACATAACTAAAATGTAGCTTGAACTCTAATTGTGACCGTCATTTTGTAATGCATTTGAAAGAATATTTGAACATCATGATAAAGTTTATTTATTATAAATCGAGATCTATATCTGCGAAAATGTATCGCAATATTCATTTGACCAATGGCAGAAAATACATATTTTAATTTTCCTCTTAATATGTATCGTAAGCTCAATGTAACGCCCTACTTATCTTGTGTTTACCTCGCACCTTATCTCAAATTACACACTCGCTCTCCTGTAATATAGGTATGTTGCCTATCGTGAAATGCAGTAGTAAAGGAAGTAATGTTTCAGCAAAGACAGTTTTGTGGCGTGAGTTGTAGATATCGTGACCGAATTTGTGAAAATGAAACGTTGCAACAGATCGGACTATAAATGCTCGGCAATGTAATGTAAGTTAAATAAGAAATGAGTCGCACCTTTAAGTTTAAAGATGATATAGTGTAACAAGCATATCGAAGCACATCAGTGGTTTAGTGATGTCTCTTAATAGAAAACGAGTACATGTTTGTTAACGGTTGTAAAGCGATAAACCACGCTATTCGGTGATAACACGTTTTTATATCGTCAAAGACATGTAATTGTGAATTGTTATGATGCCGTGTTGGTACTATGTCTTTTACTTTTAATTGATATTTTATAATTTATGTCTCAGGATTACATACTAGTTTCTATTTCATGCTAATCATAATAAATGGTTTTGTGGTCATCATGTTTATACTCATCTTCGTGGTGTTCAAGTATATTTGAATCTTACTGAAAACCACGAAATCTTTTTTCTGTTTCCTCTAATTTTCGGAGTTCTAACAGGTTACCTGAAATAAGGGTCTCAGAGTATCATTGACGAACAGAGATGATTCATAAATTTTCCGAAAAAATTGGGATGCTTTTGGACAAAATGTCATTTGAACGTTTCTGAAACTGCGTCATTTTGAGCGCTTACTTATTATCGAAATATTTCTGATATTTTGAGAAAGTTTATACAACATCATTTGATGCATTTATCTCTCAAAATCCATTAAGTGAATGCACGTTTAGTGAATTAAATATTAACGACGTGTGAGAAGTTTAAAACTATTACATGTAGTGCAGTGTCGCATCGAAAGGGTCACTGATGATTCTCCAGTCCCCTCAGAAGTCAATGCTATATATTCAAAAATGTAGATTTTACTAATTTTCTACACTAACGAAAGCTATTCAATATATCAGTTGTTAACGTTACAAATATTGTAACTATAAGTCAACAAATTAAAATAATTTTATGTTCATAATAAACAAACCATTCTTTATAAGACAACATCAAGCCAGCTGAAGACTATTAATGTAGACTCTACTCCCCCCCTCCCCGTGCATACACGCACACACACCGAGAATAATCCTGGATAGATGACTGTGTTACGTGCGCCGACCCTTTCAGACACTGGCGAGAAAATCTTTCAGCTATTTATACAATATAAAATATATTGTAACTACTTTTCACTAAACTACACGGTCGTATCAGTATGTCCATATCAGTGGAGTGTCGTATCAGGGAAGACCTGGAGACGGGGAACGGCAGCAGACCGCTGCGCCCCCCAATCGAAGAGGGCTCAGTTCCAGCACTGCAAATGAGTTGTTTTCATGCGAAGATTGTCCTGAGGCGGAATGTGCCAAAAATAATAGTTAACAGCACAAGTTGTCCAACATTCGCAAAATGAATGCGGGTCATTTCTACATATCGTTCATTGACTGAGATATATCTGTCAGTGAATCACTCATATATGAGTGTAAAATTGGTCGCTAATTTGTCTGAACGTACTGTAGTACGCGAGGACAGGCTTCGATACCACATTGAGGACAGACTTCGATACCATATTGAGGACAAATATCGATACGATCCCGAGGACAGACATCGATACCATGACGAAGAGAGACTTCGATACTACGCGAGGACAGACTTCGATACCACATTGAGAACAGACTTCGATACCACATTGAGGACAGACTTTGATACCACATTGAAGACAAATATCGATACGATCCCGAGGACAGACATCGATACCATGACGAAGACAGACTTCGATACTACGCGAAGACAGACTTCGATACCACGCGACACACTTCGATATTTCTCCGAGGACAGACTTCGATACCCCACCGATGTTAGACTACGACACCACGCAAGGACACACTTCGATATTACTCCGAGGATAGACTTCGATATTTCTCCGAGGACAGACTTCGATACCCCACCGAGGACAGAACATCGACACCACGTGAAGACACACTTCGGTATTTCTCCGAGTATAGACTTCGATGTTTCTCCGAGGACAGACTTCGATACCCCACCGAGGACAGAACATCAACACCACGCAAGGACACACTTGGATCTTACTCCGAGGAGAGCCTTCGATGCGACGCGTGGACAGACTATGACAGGAGGAGCGGAATAGTGCGCAGCAGGTGCAAGGCGGGCTCCATTTGGCCACCCCTTGCGCCCGGAGGGCTCTGGCGGCGGCGCGGGGCTCGGTTAATAATTTAATTACAGCGGCGGCGCAGATGAGCGGCGCGATGGCAGCGCGGCGGCGCGGCGGAGGCGGAGGCGGAGGCGGAGAGGGCCGCGCCGCGCCGGTGGGAAGGAGCCATCACGTACGAGGCGCAGAGAGGAACGTTGCCAGGCGGGCGGGCGGTGCTGCTACCTGGCGGACGCTCCACAGCAGGTCCTTCCTGGGCTGGGAACTCGTGTGATGAAGACGGACCTTAAATGGGGATTGCTTAAACTCAGTTATATATAACGTGGAGGAAATTGTTGAATTGCAGTCATTGAACTAAAATTCTAATGGTGGTAGTAAATAATACAATTGTTATAAATAATGAAGTATTTGCGTAAAATTATTCGGACGTCAGATTAATAAAAAAGCATTCGTCGTGCAATTCATTGCTTCCTCGCACAGCACCACTTATTACCGTAACACCGGATATTACCTCACCACTCCACACCACCATTGTTATACCGTACGTCCCTTACCGCACTGTGCTACATTGCACCTGCCTGTACGCGACAACTGAAATTTTATTATTATATTTTTAAAATTTTAGAATATTCTGACTTGACCCTAAAACTACTTAAGTACAGTCCAATTCCTTCGTTCTCTTACTATTTTGTTGATAAATGAATGTTTTCTCTCATCTATTTTGCCCGTATTGACTTCATCGAAGTGAATTATTTGTTTCCTCGTCGCTTAATGGCCATGTAGTGACGCTTATTCGAAAAGAAACGCAAATCAGAATCTCATTGTTTCTAGTAGTCATTCATCAAACCACATTTCACCATCATTTTCAATCATCATGTCTGGGGCCTGTGCAAATCCAGCAAAAAATTTGATTATTGATTGCCTTGTTTCTCTATTTCAGTCGGATCTCAACCTACTGTGGCTCACATGATGTTTTTTCTGTCATTTCTCGTCAATCATATACGTCAAGTATTTTTGAAAATTTGAGAGCGAGGAATAGGCTTCTGCAACGGAGTCGGCCGATAAATTAAATTGTTTAGCAATTAATGTTTTTATACATGTGCTATATGTTCGAGAAAGAGGGAACATTTAATTTGAATAATATTAGCCTTCCCACAAGAGAATATATCAATAGCCCATGTTTCACAGAACCACAAACCAAAACAGTGTTAACTAATTTGCAGTAATGAAAGATTCCGAAATTTCAAAGCAAGAAAGAAACCAACTAGCATTAACAAATTTTGTTTGACACATTTGAAAAAATAATAATTATATAAATTGGCACTAGGTTCCTTTTATTCAGGTTGATGTTCTTTGTTTCCTGGCCTTCTCTAGAGAACAAATATTTCATTACTTATTTGTGAAAACATAACTCATTATGTCCGATGTACATTCTGCCTTCATGATTCATCTAATTATTCCTGTAGAAAATGAATAGTAGCTGGAGTGATTTTAAACTAAACGCCCTTTTAATTCCATCCATATAATTAGCACTCTCGCGGTAATTCTCATGTAGGATGCGTCTATTACTCCAACGCGTTCTTGGTCCATTCATGTTCTCCCACCGTGTACACGAACTGCTGCGGCCATGTCTTTATACCGCATGGTCAGCGTTTCTTTTCTCGCTTTGTGCTTCTTTGTGCAATCGAAGAACGTTCGCTCACAAAAGGCCCCAGCGTTTAGTAAGCTCTTTGCTCCCAGGGCAGCGGCTCGCAGTGGGGCGAAATGATACTACGAAATAACACGAGTCGAAATAATGATAATACGAAATAATACTTCCGTATGTGCAGGGGCACAACCAATGTTCTTAAAAGGGATGGGTATAGTTATATTGCCCAGCCGACTTTGTATTTTTATCAGTAAATTTCAGTTTTGTTGTATTTCAAATCATTTTTTTTCTTAGTTTCTAGTTCTTTATACTTTGTTAGATATTGAATGATTTTCAACGTCATTGAAAATGTATTTTCTGTCTCACTACTACTACTACTACATCTTATAGTAATATAGTAATATTTATTCTTAAATTCTATTTACATAGCTAACTTATGGCCTAGCTTACAAACTAGATACTTACAAACTAATCTAAATCTACTTTGTCTTACATCTTACTTAATCTAACAACGAACATTATTTACATTATTTACGGTAAGCAATACATACACATATAACACTTACAAAAACATACACTTTTAACATTACACATGAACTCATATAAAAATTATTTACACTATATATGCATCGACGACATCATTTCAACAGCGGTTGCAACTTTAACACTGTACACTATTTACATTATTTACACTGGTCAAAGTATACAAATACACTTATAAACACAATCCATGAAATCTTGGGGAATTTACTTTCATTAATAGATGCAATTCAGTTCTATTCATCAAAAAAATGTATGGAACGTATAAGTTGCCTCATTAATTCCTTAAATTTATTTAAAATTATTAAAAATTCATGGATGAAGTTATTTCACTTAACCAAAATAGCATCAACAGTAGAATAAACAGAATTGTTATATTTACATTTTTCTTTTTAAATTATTAAAAACTATAATTGTGAATTTTTGTCATCGGCTTATAGGAAGGGACAGACTGATCCTTCCTTATAAGACCTTCTCCCATTCCATCGGTGCGATTCTGGTAAACAGGAATAGAAGTGATTTCTATGCAAGCATTCAACATCAGAAAAATTGTATACGTGTAATGTAAACATAAGTTAAACATCTCCCTAATTTGAGTTGTTTCTAGTACTCAGCATCTGATTGTTTGTATTCATTGCCAGATATGTGACTGTATCAGTTTTACCGATATTGCTAACCACACATAAAAGGAAAATGTCAAGTCTTGAGCCCTAAAATCGGGTTTTTGTGCTCCCACAGGAGAACCAATGTTACGATTCTGTTCCGTTAATACACAAAATGAGAAATTTTCGGGTCTTGAGACTCATTTGTGGAGGTATAGCAATTCGCGGCACCCCTAATTCTAGCACAGGTTGGTTTTCCCTTCAGGTTAAAGATATCACAATTAATTTTTATTTTTTATTTATTTATTGTTTATTATTTATTTATTTATTATTTGTTATTTGTTAATTAGTATTTGTTATTTATTTGTTATTTGTCATTTATCATGTATCATTTATCATTCATTTATCTATTTATTTATTTATTTATTTATGTTCGAATCTGAGAGTGGTGTAGGGCCAGTGTGCGCGCGTTCGCAGGGCTGCGGCAGAGAGCGCAACGCCGCGCGCTGGATTCGCCTTGATCCAGGTCTTCGCCCGCCGCCCTCTGACCCACGGCGCCCGCTCGCGTGGAAGGCAACAGGTGGCCGCGAGGCGCCGCGCTCGCCCGCCCGCACGCGTCCACCCGGCTGCGCCCTCGCAGCCCTCCGGGCCTCCCGCGCGCTCTTCCGCCCCTTGGGGTCCTTCTCTGCGCGCGTCTGGGCAGCTCTTGAGGCTTTGGGCTAGCGAAGACGAAGACGAATGAAGGGTCACATTTCACTTCCCGCTTCGGATTCGTTCTTTTCTTTCATAGCTTTTTTTTTTTCTGATACATACTCACTTCATACTTTCATTGCCTTTCGTTCTCATTCTCTCCTTTCTGTCCTTACTTTTGTCTCTGTTCACTCTGTTTCTGCCTCTCCTTTCTTTAATCTATAGTATTCTTTCCATGTCTAATTTGTTTTCACTTCCTTGCCCACATTATCGAATTTGATATTCTCTCCTCTACCAAGTTCATAATCCATTCATAACCATCCTAAGTTGGTCTTTTCTCCAACCACTGGGGCGATTCGTTATGGCGGCAATCGGCAATTGATCCGCAGACTATTTTGATTGGATGTTATGTTTCTGAACGAGCTGTTTATGACGTACACAACTTCTGTGCTGGGAGGCAGCTTCAATTAATATTAGATCTTCACTCTTTTCTAGAAACCTGAGCAACGCGGTAACCACATGCTTTTTTTTTCCCCCCCCTTGACTAGAGCTTTATTTGCTTCTTCTGTCATTCGAATACTCCTTTCTCTCCTTATCCCTCCAATCAGTCTCACTTCCCATTATTCCTCCGGTCGCGTCTGCTTCCCCTTCATCCAATGCCCTTTCAGCGCGCATCGCGGCAGGGGCGAAATGGTAATTACAGCTCTCAGCGCAGAATGTGACGTCTGTTGATGCGCCCGCCGCGGGGCAGCTGCTTGTTATTTCGCCTCCCGCTCGACCGCGGCGGAGGGTGCGCCGCTGAGAAAGGGCTGCGAGGGTTGAAGGAGAGAAGGCTGCAGGGAGGTTGGGGTACCTCCATCAGAGGAAGTGGAGGAGATCCGACGAATGACTCCGATTTCCGCAAATTTGTCATGTGCAAAGATGCCAGAGCGCCGTTAATTTTGAGAAGTCTGCAGTTTCTTAGCTCTTCACTTGTGCTTTCCAATACCTCTCGCTTTGAGGAATAATCATTATCATCGTCATTGGAAGTTGGGATAATCCGGATGATACCGTCTTTTGAGGTGAATTTGTAAAGTTACCGCAGACTTTGTAAAGACTTCGAAAAGTTTACCTGTTAGTATGTCTCCAAAACATTCCAATAGCTTTTCATCAGAATTCCTCCGATAGGATCTGCCATCAGCCGAACGATGATAAGTTCTCGGTATCGTAAATGATACGTCTGAATCAATTTAACAAGAAATAAATCACACGGTTTGTTTGTAAAAGTACATCAGAGTGCCTTTGTAGCACATCTGAAATTTTGTTCTCTCTGGTACAAAATCACCCCCATTTTTAAATTATGATCTGGGACAATAATTGGTACGAATGAATTGAAGAGTTCATGTTCAGAAGTATGAGTAAACTGTAATAATTATTGTTTATTCAACACTTCTATAAAATGTATTAAGTTCATAAAATAATTGTGAAAGTTACTCTCCTATAAAAACGGCCAAAATTGAACTTTTTTCTTGCCAGCTCAAGGCGTAATAATCAAAAGCACGAGCAGATCGGTGTTGCCGTTTGGTGTGTTCAACTTCCTGTAATCGACTAATGGTTAAAGCAACTGAAAATACTCACGCCAACATTTAATTTAAACGACATTCCTTAAAGTAGTGCGTGGTGCAAAACCACCCTCCGTGGTTTAAAGTCATCCCAAATGGCTGTATATCCTTCAACAATCTGTATGTATTTTTCTGGGCCCTTCGCTGGATTTTCCGCGTGGATTATATTCAATCACAAGTTGCGCCAGTCTAGCAGAATAAATCATTTTGATAGATTAAATTAAGTGTCAGTTGCCTTGCCTATGAGATCAATAATATTAAAAATGCCTAAATGTTTTCTTATTTATTTGTTCTTATATAAAAGATGGTAGATAGCTGTTCTCACACATTTTATTTCTGCTAGGCGTGTTTCCTCTTTACATGTTGCTTACATAGCATCAGGCAATATTGCACTCAAAATAAATAATTATAATAATTCCTTTTTATATAGAATAATTTTCAGAATGTTTGAATACTCACGGCAATTTTATCTTTAAATTTTAAAATATTAATCTTACTAGGAGATATTTCCCTTGATATTTGACTTATTTTAAAGCTTGTAGTTCGGCTTAGGGCCATTCCGGCTGGAGCCAATAGGGGAAAGGTTATTTTTGAAACAATTGAATTTTCATCTTTTTAGCGAAAGATACTCCTTTGGAAGAAAGGGAAGGACATTCCCTGAGATTTTACCATTCCTAGGAGGAAACTGTGATTTTGCAATGTAATGTGCGGAATGAGAATCGAAAGGGACGCGGACAATTTCTCAACGAACAGGAAAATTTATTTTAATACAATATATTCTAAATCAAAACGCTTAGAATGATCTGTAAAAATTTGATACATGTAAAGCCCCAATTGCACTATATAACTGTAAACAATGATAAAGTAACATTTAGCGTATTTATATATTTCTATAAAACGAAGTATTTCTTGTATTAAACCAAATATTTATATTAATATGCGTTTGTACTTAGTCATTAGTTTTGCATTATCATAATCGCTTTCGCCGCCTTTTTTACTCGAGAGATATTAAATAATAAAAAGTATGAGTATTTGTTTGATTTTTACCAGTTCTTCTTCTCTCACACTGTCCGTACTATGGTGTATTTAAAACCTGTAAAGGTTGGGAGCTCTGTGCCCTCGATGATTTGTCCAGTAACTAACGATTTCCGAGTTATTTACGAATTGCGTTCAATGTAATCAATGGAATTTCTCTGAAATACTCTAGGGTGTTCGCTACTCGACAAGAAACGGAATTCTGAAATAAGAGAAGTTTTAAAAGTCAAAGAATTATATGAAATCATTCTCGAAAATAAGTTAAAATGGTATAATCATGTATCGAGAATGCCAACGTACTGGCTTCCATTCATAGCTATGAACTATAGAACAGAAGGAAGAAGGGACATGGGCAGACCGAGAAAAAAAATGGGTGCCGGAACAGGTCACATGACCTAAACCCTGTCGGGAAGAAGAAGAAGTAATCAAAGTAAAGTCCCTCAGGAAACGTTGGAAATCTCATTTGTGTGACAGAATCCTGTCTAACGGTAACAGATCCATCTGATTCGATTCTTCCCTCGCAAGAAGCAATGATACGCCCTCCAATATTTTCATACAAAACCATTTTATTATTTAGAAAGTGAAGGATAGAGTTGTTCCCAGAAGAATCTTCTTTTCAAATGTTACCGAAACTTCCAGTAACATTCAAGAGAATTCCAGGTGGATCATGGTCCATCATTTCAAAAATGCTCGTACTTCATTCACAACTCTTCCACTTCCCACACCTATGCATCACAATGATCGCCCCTTATCCACGGCTATTGTATAGGCATCACACCAGTGCTGGGCCTCATATGTCACCTACCAGTTTCCAACCCTTCCATTCATGGATGGCTCCCTTCTTATATTTTCCAGTGCTGATACAATAATAACAATAAGCAAACCGATTTGGGTCGGAGAATAATAGCGTAGCATGAATAAATCTTGCAACAACTAGCAACTTCTGAAAAGAAAATTATAGCGAATTCAGCAACGGGGAACTACCTGCGAGTCATTCATAAGTCGAAACAGAAAATTAAGCACCCCCTTTTCCAGACCGGGCATTATGGTTCCAGAACCGTGACGTTATAACCTGATTATGGCATGTTCTTTTTAATGACTGCCACCTTTTTCCTTCCTATTATACGGGTTACCAAGCACAAATAGGCTGAAAAACCTGTAATTCATACGCCGGTGAACTCGGTCAAGATGGGCTTCTTGTACGCCGAAAAAACTGAATTATAATGAACTCTTTCTGTGACTGAGCAGTAAATTCACGCTAAGTAAGGTTCTGGAAAGTTCTTTGCAGCTGTTTTTGGTTGTTGGAGATGGTTTCAGGAGAATGCGGCACGTGCGAATATTTGCTGATGCAAGGACAATTACATACATTAATTGAAGGCGTATCTAATCAGAATGGCAGTGTGATTTAGCACTGAGCCAATTTTAACGCTGTCTTCGCAGCGACTACGACCGGGATGACCTAGGGTTCGAGTCTCGTCAATGCCGAAACACAAACTAAATCGAATTATGTCGCTGTCTGGAGAATTCTAGTGGTCGGCTGCGAGTTCCGAAGCACCATAACAAACGGACCACGGACCACATAGATCGTTTCTTCCTCTTCCTTGTACTTTCCTCTCTCCTCATACACACATATACACACAATTACAAGTATGTCGGAAGTCAACGCACATGTCGAGAGTCCAGTCGAGTTTAAAGCTCGTCCGGGCACGGTTGATGCCCCGTCGGTGACGGGGGGAGAGGGGAGGAGAATTTTGGAGGGAGAAATCTCCCACAAGCCGACGTATAGGTCGGTGCCAGATCTCATCGTCCACCGGGAAGAAAAAACGAATTTTTTCAATTACTATTAGTCCATTTGGCCTCTCCATTGGGCCATCTACTCTTTAACACCTTACTGATTTTTCCTAACTATGGATTATCATTTTCTGCTTACTTACGATAAACGTATTACAGACGAGAACCTCAAGAAGAGAAGAAAGGAATTAAAAGCAAATATAACATACGTTGAGATGATTGAATGTTAGCCGTGAGGACAGTTGGAAGGCCGATATCCCTTTGGAAATAATCAGTAGCGCGTCCAAGACGGAATGGTACTCATGAAATTTAACTTCCCACAGAAGCCGATGGTACATATTCACAAATATCGTTTTTACTCATTTTTACATTAACGTTCAGTATCAGAATACACACCGGGAGCGGTAGCTCAGTGCATCAATTGATGTCACTGCAGCGCCTCTGACCGGGAGGTCCTAGGTTCCCACTCCCCACGGCGGCAGGATTTTCGACACTAGCTTTTCAGCTAGGTCGAATTCAGTCGCTGTCTGGAGGAGAATTCGAGCGGCCGGCTGCTCTGATCGGTAGTTTTCCGTGGTTTCTCCGATCAACACCAGGCGAATGCCGGAGCAGTACCCTAACAAACAGACCGCGCGCGATCTGTCCTTCCCATTCCTTGTTCTATCCTTTCCCCTTACACACATACACACACTTACACCAACATGCAGTACACTACCACATATCCCGGGAGACCGGTCGGGAGCTTAGAGCTTGTTCCGGCTGGGGCGGTGCTCTGTTGGTGGGAGAGTCCTGGTTAGGGGGAAACCCCACTACGGTAGGTCGGCGCCGGATCTCGCCATGAAGCGGGGAAGATCACCGCCATCTCCCGAGAAAAAAACATGCACTACACTAACGAGACTAATGACCAAAGCAGTTGACGCGCCCGGAAACACGAAAAAATCAATCAATCAGAATACGTTATACTTTATACGAATATGTTATAAAGAACTATAAATTAACAATTAAATGTTTAATTCAGAATTAGTGAAAAACTTTTTATAACAAAACATCAAATGTACTCTACACCCTGAACTCCCGTGGAAAAATTATAGTTGCGCTAACACGTGAGCCGTCGGGTGTTATGTGATCAGTTATTTCTTATGTCATTCGTCCGTAGTTACATTTGAGAAATGAATCAACTTTGCAGTTTTGACCTCAAGAATTGCAATAAATAATTTTTTTCAGTTTCTTCCAAACGCTGTAAAATATCTTAACCTCGTTCATCGCGAACGGTTTCGTAAAAATATCTCTATGTGTTCAGCCTCGAAAGTTATCCTGTCAAAACATTTTGTCGAGTTTCTCCCCAAATAAAATTCCGAGTACAGGTCTAGTCGAAACGACGGCCAACCAGCCTACGGCGTGGTCGGCCAGCCGAGAGCGCTAACACGTGACTCCGACTGCGGAAGCCCGCGACTTCACTTAAGATCACTTCCTTCCCCTAATTAAATGTCTTGTTGATTCCGGGGTTTCTCCTGCGCTTATTAGTAGGGAAGTCGCCCCCCAGCGCTCACCCACAGAGTGAGCAGGCGAGCGCAGGCCCCCGTGCAGCGGGGCACGGCGCTGCAGGCGGACAGGTGCTGCGGAGAGGGCAGCGGCGGCGGCGGCGCTAGGCGGCGACGAAGTGGCGGCGGTGGAGGAGCGCAATGGGGCACAAGTCGTTAAACTGTGTGTAGATGTGAACACGCGGTTTTCACTAAAAATTTCCGATCCTAAACCCCAACCTGCAGTCGGAGTTAAAGCTCTAATTTCAAATAGATTTTAATAACCACCTGTTTGCTTATCCCAATTGAGATATATTTAATATACATCCGAACAATATATTATTATAATTGCTCTGCCCCAAGTGAGATAAATTGAGTATATATGGGCCCGACACTAATTCAATCTTACCTTCACGGTGACGGTCCGTTCATAGGAAGCGGAACATTTTCTGGAGATTTTCATCAATTGAGTAAACAGCCTTTTTCTTTCATAACGAAAAAGTAAACATAATGTTTATTCAACTATAATAAATCACGGTCAACAAATTACCTTAAATTATTTTTGACACCCAAAGAAAATCTATTTACATTGCTTTTCCTTATTTTCCTTACTTCGCGCACTACCAATCTTCGTAAACGCCCTTGCGCTACCGTCGCGTTGTGTCTCCGCGTCGCGACGATTCTTACACTTCATGTTCAGTCTCCTTCCACCATATTTTCTCTCTTTTTGGGTTGATTGATTTTCTTCGTGTTTCCTGGCGCGTCATTAGCCCCGTTTGTGTACTGCATGTTTTTTTCTCGGGAGATGGCGGTGATCTTCCCTCGCTGGATGGCGAGATCCGGCGCCGACCTACCGTCAGCTAGTGGGGTTTTCCCCTAACCAGGACTACCCCACCAGCGGGGCACGGACCCAGCCGGGACAAGCTCTAAACTCCCGACCGGTCTCCCGGAATATGTGATAGTGTAGTGCATGTTAGTGTAAGTGTGTATGTAAGAGGAGAGGATAGGACAAGGAAGAGGAAGGAAAGATCGCGTGCGGTCCGCGGCCCGTTTGTTAGGGTACTGCTCCGGCATTCGCCTGGTGTTGATCGGAGAAACCACGGAAAACTACCGACCAGAGCAGCCGGCCGCTAGAATTCTCCTCCAGACAGCGACCGAATTCGACCTAGCTGAAAAGCTAGTGTCGAAAATCCTGCCGCCGTGGGGAGTGGGAAGCTAGGACCTCCCGATCAGAGGCGCTGCAGTGACACCAGTAAATGCACTGAGCCACCGCTCCCGGTCGGTCCTTTGGAGTTACACATCACAGTCATGCATTGTATTTTGCCCGAATTGTCCGCCCACCTGCCCCACTGGCGGCGGGGCGGGGTGGGACGGGGCGGGGCAGGTGGTGCGCCGGCGGCGGCGAGCGTGCGCGCACGGCCTGCACGCTCGTCAGCGCCAGAATTGAGTTATTACGCCGGGGTGGCGGCCGCGCCGCGCTGCGCCGTCGCCGTTGCTTCTGCCGCCGTCCTCGTCTTCGCTGTCGGCGACCCCGTCTCACGCCCCGCGGCGCGGCGGCTCTGGGACGCCGCGCCGCGCCGCCCGTGTCATTGCACCTGTCACTGGGAACTTGATACCGGTGCCCGCGCCGCGCGCACCCGCCGGGTGCATTTCAGAGGCGTCCTGAGTTATGGGCGGATAAAAATTTGCATAACCAATCGTCAAGGAAATTGTCTGGGAAACAGGGGGCAGTAGTTCTAATCTGTGAGGGGAGGAAATATTTTGAGGCGGTATTGCGAGTTGGAGGGTAATTCGAGTTGGTGGGTAATTCGAGTTGGAGGGTAATTCGAGTTAGAGGATAATTCGAGTTGGAGGGTAATTCGAGTTGGAGGGTAATTCGAGTTGGAGGGTAATTCGAGTTGGAGGATAATACGAGTTGGAGGATAATACGAGTTGGAGGATAATTCGAGTTGGAGGATAATTCGAGTTGGAGGATAATTCGAGTTGGAGGATAATTCGAGTTGGAGGATAATTCGAGTTGGAGGATAATTCGAGTTGGAGGATAATTCGAGTTGGAGGATAATTCGAGTTGGAGGATAATTCGAGTTGAGAAGATAATTTGAGTTGGGAGGATATATCCAGTTAGAACAAATCATGCACTTACGTAACATTTTTATATATTTATTTTCGTCAAAAAACAGTGGAAACTGTATGAAAGAAAGAATAATAAAAGGGAAACTGTGCTTGTGCATAAGGAGAGTTTTAAAATAATTACATAACTTAGGTATTTCAATTATTGGAATTCAAGATATCATCACGCCATATCCATAACTAGCTAATGTCGAGTGAATATTATAATTTCAATTTATTGTTTACTGGTGGAATTGATAGAAGAACCGAGATTCATGAACGAATAAAAGTCAGCATAATCAGACGTCAAGGAAAGTAGGTCAATAACAGTGAAACCTTCCTAATTCTACACCTGGAATCTACGGGTTCAGGTATGGGAGATAAAACACCACGTATGTAGGGTAGGTGGTTGGGCATTTAAAAACTGGGGATTGAGTAATTTGATCTAATGAGCTTAAAGTTCTCGAGATTTATATATTCATCGTATGTGTTACATGAAATGAGTATTATAATTGTCTGTAATATTTATTGCAATTTTTTGCATTTTAGTAAAAAAAGACCAACACCCTTAGTATCAATTAAAAAAATATGCTAAGAAAAATAAGATAAATCGTATAAATATTGTTGTCTTCAAAACTTGTTTGAATTTCCATACAGTAGTTTTACGACTGTTCATTCTGCTTTGTACTCGATGCGATGTTATTGCGATTTTGGCAATTACGGCTATTATTTAGCAGGACAAGCTAAATACGTGTGCTACTGGGTGTGTAACGTACCGCTGGTTGGACTCACTTTGCAATTTCTATGAATGGAGGTTCGAGGACACGTTACCAGACGTGCATATTAAGTGGAAGCTTCTCGAGGTGCATTTACATTTCAAAATAATGTATGGAAGAAGCACCTATGCTGGTTTTCATTCAATGACGTAAGTCGAGAATGCTTTGCATGTTCATGAATATTCTCCGATGAAGCTGCCTACGAATTTTGAAAGAGTATTTTAAATAATATCCTATTTCTTGGAATTCCAGAAAGATCTAAATTTCATGTATCTTGTTCTGTCATGTTCGGAGTATATTATTCTCATTTAGATCGAAACTGAATCGTGTTATGTTCAGAAGCAATATGTACGTTTATAAGCAAACAATTTGCAATTCCATTGGGAAATGTGAACATCATGGGAGTAGCAATTTACTACTTGAATAGTAGTACGAATGCACTGGGATGTTTACCACTGCGGGGAACATTACAATGAAACATCACACCATTAAGTCACGCTTGCGTTGTTTGTAGGAACAATAGCTTGTGGCACTGCCAAGAATCCGAAAAGGATTTTCGAGTCACTCACTCGCCTGCAATTTACGACTGTATGCACGGCCGTGTGTCCAGGGAATAACGCATTGAAGTAAGTTGGGAAATTAGCATAAACGGGTTTCTCCAATATGTAATGAGAAAGATCAAATATAACTACTAGGAAAGAAAAAAAGGGTATATTCGAATGAACACTAATTTAAGAAAATCAAATCTTGTGACAAATTCAAAAATCTAGGACTACCAAAAACCAAAGCAAATATATATTATCAATAACAAATGCTTGTCAACTAATGTCGCATTAGTCACTGCTACCTCTTCAGGCACTGTTGTGGTGTTCCCGTCTTTCAATTTCTTCTGTTGTTTTATTTTTTAACGAAGGTAATGTATAGTTGTGCATTTCATACACTTCCGTACCTCTGAGGTAAAAGGCATTTCACACTACCTTGTTTTCCAAAAGAGCAGTTCAATGATGAATGAATGTGGACATTGATGTTGTGACTACTACTAGATTCCTTATTGAGGTCATAATTCGCAATTCCTCCATGAAGACTCATGAAACTGAAATAATTGTGTTAATATATCCCATTTTAGCAAAAATAGTCTTCGCCTCTCGAATACAGAATTAACGAACAGAATTAAGTAAACGAACTAATTTAAATTACACTTACAACTGATAAGTTTTGTGAACACATGAAGGGGCCTATATTATACCTTTGATAATACTTCCACGCATTAATAATACATTTTTCGTGAATACATATACCGTCACGCTTAGCACCGTCACACTTAGTACCATCACTCTTACACCGTCACATCATTAGTAGGTCACGCTTAGGTCGGTCACGATTATCATCGTCACTGTGATAACCGTCACGGTTAGGAAGGTTACACTTAGCACCGCATCACATCATTAGGTCACGCTTAGGATGGTACGCTTAGGTTGGTTGCGCCTATCGCCGTCTCGCTTAGCACCATAACACTTAGTACTGTCACTCTTAACACCGTCACACTTAGTAACGTCAGTCTTAGTACTGTCACCCTTAGCACCGTCACACATAGCACCATTACACGTAGCACCGTCACACTGAGCACCGCCACACTTAGCACCGTCACTCTTAGCACCGTCACTCTTAGCACCGTCACTCTTAGCACCGTCACTCTTAGCACCGTCACTCTTAGTACCGTCACTCTTAACACCGTCACACATAGCATTGTCTCTTAACACCATCACTCGTAGCACCATCACTCTTAACACCGTCCCCCTTAGCACCGTCGCGCTTAGCATTGTCTCTTATCACCGTCACACTTAGTACGGTCACTCAGCACTGTCACTCTTAGCCCCGTCACTCTTAGCATTGTCTCTTAACACCGTCCCCCTTAGCACCGTCGCGCTTAGCATTGTCTCTTATCACCGTCACACTTAGTACGGTCACTCAGCACTGTCACTCTTAGCACCGTCACTCTTAGCATTGTCTCTTAACACCGTCCCCCTTAGCACCGTCGCGCTTAGCATTGTCTCTTATCATCGTCACACTTAGTACGGTCACTCAGCACTGTCACTCTTAGCCCCGTCACTCTTAGCATTGTCTCTTAACACCGTCCCCCTTAGCACCGTCGCGCTTAGCATTGTCTCTTATCACCGTCACACTTAGTACGGTCACTCAGCACTGTCACTCTTAGCCCCGTCACTCTTAGCATTGTCTCTTAACACCGTCCCCCTTAGCACCGTCGCGCTTAGCATTGTCTCTTATCACCGTCACACTTAGTACGGTCACTCAGCACTGTCACTCTTAGCACCGTCACTCTTAGCGAAGACGTGATCATCTTTGTGCGTCGTTCTCTCGGTATGTGCACCCCTAGTCTGGGGGAGACCGCGATTTTCCTTTTTCGCGTGCGGTTTGTTGCTTTCCACTGCGATTTGCATGTCCTTCCGAGAATTTGATCAAGTTCGTGACTCCGGAGGGGGCCGTGGCGTCGCGTCGCCCTCCGCCGGGCGTCCCTCTACCGGAAGGGCGTGGGAAGCTGCGTGGGAGACCTGCAGGCGGCCACTTCGTGATGATTTCGCACGACGGGGCTGTGTTTGTTCAACGTAATGCTCCTATTTGCCTGCTCGCTCGTTTCCATTTTCGTGCTGTGTCACCGCTTCTCTTTGCCTTCCTTTCAGAATTTTTTCGCAAGTTTTCTTTCGATAACTTCCTTTCCATTGTATTTGTGTTGGAAGCATTGTGGAAAATTTATGCAAATCTTTACAGCACCTGAATTATTTTGACTCAAATAGTTGTCATTGTTTGTTCCCACATTTCATTCTTTTCTATTTATTTTCATTTTCCTTCATGGATCATTTCTTCTTCGCATTTTTTGAAGTAATATTTTCAGTATTTTATTAATTTAAAACTTTTTCTTTCGTCTTTTCGGAATTTTCACTTCCTCTTGTTTCACCTTTCAACCTTCTTAACAGTTTTATTCCTCAACTGTAATTTTCAATTTGAATTAATAATCGGATTTATCGAATACTTTCTGAAGTCAATTCTTCTCGTGGAGGAACGTAGCACGTTAAAAATTTTTTTTTCAGTCTGTTGCATTTACACTAAATGGCCGTAAAGAATTGAAGCAAGAAGGTGTTTCCTTAATTACATCTGGAGAGCTCTGGATGTAATTAATTGCTTTTTCTTTCAATTTAGTAATAAAATGACACCACAGTTTTACAACAAATGTCGTAAGATTGGTATTTCTTTAAACTCTCTTCTTACCAAAATTTTACTCTCAATAGGACGCTTAATTCATCTATAATACAGGACCAGAGTCTGATTTGCAGCTTTATTTCGATTGAAGAACATAAAAAAACACGATCAATGATTTGATCAAAATTACAATTCAAATAGCTTCTGAAGAAACGATTCAAAGAGCTCCAAATACGTGTCTCAAAACATAAAAAGCCAAGTTCATTTTCAAACGCAAACAATAATACTAAAACAGACCTAACAAACGCGTTCGCAAAGCAACGAAACACCCATTCGTTCGTCCAACGTCCCATTTGGGGCCATTCTTCGCGACGTAAATCTTTAATTTAATGAAGCAGGAGGTCCCGCGTCCGAAATCCCGGAGCGTTTACGCGTCTCTCGTTATGCGGCGGATCGTCGCGGCCGGGGGCGGCCGGCCCAGGCGCCGCGTGTGTTTATTTCGACGCTCGCCCGCCGCCATGCATAATGCATGGGGCGCCGCCCAGGGAGGCCAACCACTCGGCCCTCCACACAGGAGAAGACGCGGGGCGAGCAGCGGCCATCCGCCGTCCCAGGCACGAACCGCTCAAAAGCGTCTGTTTCTAGGTTCGAATCTCGTTTTCGGGCTCTCCTTTTCAGGGGGAAGGAGGGGATTTATGGTGGTTGGAGAGGAATCGCGGAAGTTTTCCACGAGTTTCTCCCGTGCTATTATTTTTTGTCACTCCATGATATTGGGTCATCTCAATAAACTTGCTTTACACAAAGGCGTGGGTAAAGTAGTGATAGAAAAACTTGTCAACATTTTGGAAGAGACTCGAAGTGTGTCACGTAGGACCTTTCCACGGATGGATACTTCTCGTTCAAACCATATTTTTTTAAGACATTTTGAGGAAATAAAGCAGAATGGAGCAAGTTTTCTGCAGGTTCTTCTTTTTCCATTTCTAGCTCCTAGGCTCACCTCAATACTCACCTTGTTATATCTCCCATTTTCCGATATCCTCTATTCCAAATTCCATTAGCCTTCTCTCAGTACCCTTCTCACCGCTCGATTGTCAATGCAACTCCCATTCCTACGTAGGTCCCCATTCAAAACCCACTTAGTTTGACCAACCATCTTGCGCCAACAGCTTACTGTTCATCTTTCTGCAGTTCCTCTCGTCCTCTAAATTCCACTAAAAAATTTTGAATTTTAATGTCATTTAACACGTCATCGCTGACTATGTATTGGACTTGCTAGTTCTCTGCAATGCGAATGATAGTGCCAGTAATTTGCGTGCATGTACGGTGCCAACATTTGAAGATGAGAAGGAAGTGACAATATGCCTTATATTGGGGCTTATGATTGACCTCAGATGACTTCGAATAAATTTCCGACTTTCAGATATTGTCACCGAACTTCCCGACAGAATAAGAGCGCCTCACACATAACAGCTCAAACACCCGAATCTAGCTCGTGCGAGTATTTTGTTAATGACTAGGACAGTAAATTTATGTTCGATGTATAAACTATGAGGCATAATCACTGATCTGATGATGAATTACCAACAGGGGAGGTCGAGAGACAAACCTGGCCCCACGCCAAATGGAAACTAACCCAGTCAGCAACCGAGATAACGACACCGATCCGTCACGACCCGCCTGCTACCCGTCTTTAATCGCTTCTCCAACCCGATTCCACACCGATTTAGTTTTGACTCACACCCGACTCCGACCCGTATCAAACACGACTCCGACCCGACTCCTACCTGCCTCCGACCCGATCGCAATTCCTCTCCAAACCCACTCCCACTCGACTCCGACTCGACTCCCACTCGACTCCCTCTCGACTCCCACTCGGCTCCTGCTCTACTCCCGCTCGACTCCTACTCGATTCCCACTCGACTCCCACTCGACTCCCGCTTTACTCCCGCTCGACTCCCACTCGACTCCCACTCGACTCCCACTCGATTCTCACTCGACTCCCACTCGACTCCCACTCGACTCCCACTCGACTCCCACTCGACTCCCACTCGACTCCCGCTCGACTCCCGCTCAACTCCTCGATTCCCACTCGAATCCCACTCGACTCCCACTCGACCCCCACTCGTCTCCCACTCGATTCCCGCTCGACTCCCACTCGATTCCCACTCGACTTCCACTCGACTCCCACTCGACTCCCACTCGTCCTCCACTCGTCCTCCACTCGACTCCCACTCGACTCCCACTCGACTCCCACTCGACTCCCACTCGTCTCCCACTCGACTCCCACTCGTCTCCCACTCGTCTCCCACTCGACTCCCACTCGTCTCCCACTCGACTCCCTCTCGACTCCCACTCTGCTCCTGCTCGACTCCCGCTCAACTCCTACTCGATTCCCACTCGACCCCCACCTTTCCTCAACAGCGATCCTTAACAAAGAGGCCCGGCAACGACGCCGTCCGGGTGGAAAGAGAGTCGTCTTGTGGCGGGGCGCAGGCGGCGACAGGCGCAGGCGCGGCCGCCGGGAGTGACGGATTCGTGGTCCGCGACGCGACGCCGCCCGTGTCCGGAGGTTTTTTCCCCGAAAGCGGACCCCTGCACGTGTCAGAACGCAAGCGCGCTTTGTCAGGCCGGGCACGCACGCCGCGGACCGCTCGGGCCTGCACGCCGCTCCGCGCTCCCTCCAGCCCCACCTCCACGCGGGTTATCGCGCTCTGCGTTCATAATGGGGCAATGACAGTCCAGTTCATTTTCTTTCCTTTTTATTGCTTTTTCAAGAAAATTACTTTGCTCAGTAAGTATACGTATTCTTATGTTATTACACACTTACTTGCTAATCTTAAATATTGAACTTGCAACTCAGGCCTTGCTATTACAAGGGGGAGTAAATTCTTTTTGGGGTCCTCAGTCCTGACCTAAATTAGCATTTCTTTAAGGAATATCTGGAATGGGTATTTATTTTCTTACTCATGTTTGGTAGTTGAGTTTTTTATCAAGTTTGAAAGGTGATGAGGCTGGGAATTGAGGTAGGTTACCATAACAGTTGGTGGCCAGATATATGATGTTTTGAACTAAGGGCTCCAAAGTAAAATTTGTGATTCTGAATTGTTAATATTCGTATTGTTTTGTTACTACTGCCGTAATTCTCAATAAATGAAATTTAACAAAACATTCTAAGATACACGAAGTAGTACGCTAATTCCAAAGCTTCAAAATTCGGCAGGAGCAACATGCCAGAATTCAATAGTTTGTATTTTCTTCCGAATTGAATCCGAATTAAAACCGATTTGGAGGATATGTTTCCATTATTTTATAATTGATTCGTTTTGTTTGCATGTTTTCTTTAATCAAGTAATATTTACATATCAGACAACAGGCAATGCGAAATTAAAGGATACTTGTGCATCCTGTTTTCTTACGACGTTGTTTTGTTTTCGCGGTGAAGCTTTATCATAGAAATTGACGCAAAATTTTAAGTGAAAAAATAACAAATAAGATGAAGAAATACGAAGAAAATTAACATGAAAATAATACAATAAAATGTACACACATAAAGTATAATCAGATGCATTCTTTTCTGAGATGGCAATACCATAATGATAATACGCTACTGCTATACGCACGCCATTTTTGAAACCCTCAAGAGCATTCCCCTAATGTGAAAATAAAATTTATTTACCAGTGAAAACCGCGACGCCTCGCCTCGTTACACACACGCGACACCATCCAAGACGTACGAGAAATTATTCACATCTGCGTAATGGAAAATCCAGATGCCGCTCCAACAGCTACCACTGCCACCGCTATCTCCATCATCCCGTGGTCGTCACCGCTTCCTCAGCCATCGCCACCCCTCCCACCGTCCCCACATTCGTAGCCTACCCCGTCCCCACCCTCGCCGGTACCCCTGCCACGACAGCCGACACGCCCACTGTCACACTCCTATTGCAACTCCCTCACCGCCACACCTCCTCCCTCACGCTCTCTCCGGCACTCCACCGCCACACTCCCACTGCCACCTCCCATCGTCACATACCCACCGCCACACCCCAATCACCACACCCCTATCGGCACCCCCATCGCCACATTCCCTCCGCCCCACACCCATCGCCACACTCCCAACGCCACACCTCCATCGGCAGCCCGCAACGCCACACCCCCATCGCCACACCCCCATCGCCACACCCCCATCGTCACACCCCCATCGCCACACCCCCATCGCCACACCCCCATCGCCACATCCCACACCCCCATCGCCACACCTCGCCACACCTCTATTGCCACACCCCCACCGCCATATCCTCGCCTCCACAACCCCCGCCACCAGCCTTGCCAGTCCATCCCCGCCGCCACAGCCACGCCTGAGTCTCACACCCTCCGCATCCCCTGTAGCTACCAGACTCTCCAGCACCCACCTGCCTCCTCCCACTTGCCACCACATACACCGCCGCCGTCCCAACCCCCGTCGATTCCGTTGTCACCACCGTTCCGCCAGCGGTCAACCGGAGCGCCCATCCCCATCCCCGTCTCCCTCACCAGCGCCCCTGCGCCGCCTCCCCAGCCTTTAATGCCGGCCCTGCCGTAAACGCGCTCGTCCCGCACAAGTGTGCTGATGGGTTCCTGCGAGAGGCAATTTGCCGCGCAGCTGAGTGAGTTGTGTACGCGCATATCTTCGCGTGCAATTGCGCCTCGGCGGGCGGCGGCAAAGCGACGGCGCGGAGACGCCAAGTCGACGCGGGGCGTGCGGCGGCACGCGCATGCGCATAGCGCGCAACGCCTCTGCGCCTTCTCACCGGCGGTTGGCTCGCAGGACGTGATTTTCTCACATCGCAATGGGAGAAAATGGAATTTTTATTCGTATGAGTTCCTGCCGCCGGCCTACGGCGGCTGAGAAGGCAACCAGTAGTTGCTAAGATTAAAGGGTCGAATCCCGTTTATGATAGCATTACAGAGAAACGAAACTTCCTGTATGTTCCTAGTAAGAATCTAAATCTCATTTACTCTATAGTGTCGTTCGGTAAATGTGTCTCTGATATTCTAGTTGCAATGTTACTATTAAGAAGATAGATTAAGAAGATAATAAGCGATAAATGAAGATTGATTTAATTTATGTGATTTCTGAGTTAGGGGTAGGACGTTCCCATTCCAACTTTCGTGAACTTTTAATCACGATTTTCATGAATTTTTGTAAATGATATTAGTGAAATTACGTGTAAGCAGTTCTCTTAAGAAATACTTTCCAATGTTTCGTCTTTAGATTTTAACACACGAATTACTTGAGCTTATCTACGCTCCTAAAATATTAAAGTTCATGTAGAAATTTAAAGAAAATTCACTTCAAGTAGTTCTAATTGTACCGGCATATTACTGACGCGCACTTTTATTGATTTTTTTTGTTCATAATGGCTCATTCTTTTCGAGAAACTTTTGGTGTAAACTTTAATTTCGAAAACGTTTTGCCCTTCACCGCGAATTATGCTTTATTTCATTACTCCAAGTAAATGTAGAATATTCTTACTAACGGGATGAAATCGTAATCGGAAAGGGAATGAAATCAACTAAATGCACGAAACTTTCGTGTTAATTTACTGTTATCACGTTATTTCTGTAAAGATTTTAATTGAACTTCTCAATAATTCTAATAATTTAAACATAGAATAATACATCAACGTATGTTTCAATTTCAAGTAAAACCTTATCAACCAAATGGTTACTTCTGTTCAACGGTTTCCTCCATTAACACACAATTTTTCGTAAACGGATTGAGTTTTCCATCAGGCATGTGTAAATACTCTCAGCGACAAGCTGACCCTGCGAATAGCGGCCAGGCAGATTACGTAGATTCACAGCATATCTAGCGGTTTTGAACAATATGAAATAACAATCGGAAAAGTAGGGGTTCTTTTGATGATTCAATACCTTCCTGAGGCGGGATGCATTGTCTATTACTTAGAACAGAGATATCTAGAGTCCCCCTTCTTGTATGGGTTTAATTACGGATTAAGCTAAAAAAATGGTTTTAAAAAATGTCTGTAACAAATAACAACGCGTTTGATTCGCTTATACGAGAAATTTCTCACGAAATTCGCTAACTTCTTCATCCCCTTTGAGGAAACTTCTTGTTGGCCGGTAGAGTAGTACGCCACTTGCGCGAAATTGATCTATGGTTCATTCGGGAAATGTTTCGGGATGAATTTGAAGTCTAGTTTTCCTGTAAGTTCGGTTCGGTGGGGACGGAAGATGGGTAGTCAAAGTGACGTATATTTGATACTGACAAAGAGAAGACATTGGCTCTGAAAGTTCAAAAAATGTTCAGCTAGAAAAATGTGAAAACGCACATTTTTCTGAAGATTTGAAAACTATGTTGCTGAAAAGTAATGTTAACTGCTTTAAACAAACAAACAACTCAGCAAACCAATGTTTTGCAAAAACTGAGTGAAATGTGGGCGAGAACAGATTTGCTTGTATCATGTAACTCAAGAGATGTTTATTATTTATGTTGCATTTTGTAGTTATACTTAATTCAACCGAATCTAACCAAACCTTATTTTACAGAAAACATACTTAATTTTACATCTATTATCATGATTAAATCTGATCTGCGATTTAAGAAAACGTGCACAGAACACACTTCTCCTCATAGTACAGTTTCTAACTGTTCTTGACGTTAAATAAATAAATAAATAAATCATCTTAGAATTCCTTAACCTCATAATCTTAGTTGTCATTACCTAATTAAGGGTTCCACCTAATTAAGGGTAATTTTTGTTGGATCCATTACTAACCGCTTAATGCAGGTTTCATTGCAATAGTAATGTTCATATTAATAGTAATATATCTTTCGATCTCAAATTTTAATGGAAGGGTCCATTTCTAATCATGCACTTTCCAGTAACAATCTTATTAAAATTGGTCTTGTCTTTTACTGAGGCATTTGACATCTACTTTTAATTCCAAAATCAGTTTTGGCCTTGACCGCGATCCGTTTTGTCTTTATTTAGATTTTGGGGAAACTGTTTTTGATGGATTGGCTAGTGTTTCGCGCGCGACAACATCCAAAGTCGTTAGTCTCTTAAGTGTAGTGTATATTTCATCGCGGAATGTGACGGCGATGATCCTCAGCTGGATGGCGAGATCTGGGACCAACCTACATGTCGGCTAGGGGGTTTTTCCTCAACCAATAACTTCCCAGCAGGGAGACACCGTTCCAGTCGGGACAAGTTCTAAGATCCCGACTGGTCTCCCGACTTGTGTGGTACTGGAATGCGTGTAAATGTGTGTGAGAGTAAGGGATGGGGATAGAATAAGGAAGAGAAAGGAAAGATCGCGCGCAGCCGTCCGGCTTTTCCCCATGTACTGCTCCGGCATTCGCCTGGTGTCGATCGGAGAAACCACGGAAAACTACCGATCACAGCAGCCGTGCCCTAGAATTCTTCTCCAGTTAATCGTACTAGCTGTATGTAGTTAGTGTGGAAAATACTGCTACCACCGGGAGATTAATTGATTGATTTTTTCGTGTTTCCGGGCGCGTCAACTGCATGTGCAGTGCATGCTTTTCCTCGGGAGATGGCGGTAATCTTCTCCCGCTAGATGGCGAGATCCGGCGCCGACCTACCGTCGGCTAGTGGGGTTTCCCCCTAACCAGGACTCTCCCATCAGCGGGGCACCGCCCCAGCCGGGACAAGCTCCAAGTTTCCGACCGGTCTCCCGGAATATGTGGTAGTGTAGTGCATGTTAGTGTAAGTGTGTGTGTGTAATGGGAGAGGATAGGACAAGGAATAGGAAGGACAGATCGCGCGCGGTCCGTGACCCATTTGTTATGGTACTGCTCCGGCAATCGCCTGGTGTTGATCGGAGAAACCATGGAATACTACCGATCAGAGCAGCCGGCCGCTAGAATTCTCCTCCAGACAGCGGCTGAATTCGACCTAGGTGGAAAGCTGGGCCTGTGTCACCACCGGGAGAGGAACCGTAGGATCTCCCGGTCAGAGGCCCTGAAGTGACATCAGCTGATGCCTTAAGGAGCCATCTCAGCCAGTGACACTGTAACCGAAATGGAAGGCTTTTGCGCCTGCGCATGAGGATGCTCCCAGTGTGCGCGAGGGTGTGGGCGTGGGTCGCGTCGCCTGCGGATGCAAGTGGCGCCTGCGCAGACGCGTTCGAGTTACGGCTTCCGGAGGCCGCGTGGAATGCCGTGCGCAGGGGTGCGCAAATGCCTCTTCCATTGATTTCGGCGCTGGCCGGTTCATCGCTATGCACCCGATGCCGCACCCGCCGACCATGACCATTTCGGAGTTACTAACTTACCCCAACGCTATTACGAAGTTTGTTCCAGAATATTGATGTTACTGGTGTTCGCAGGAGAAGAATAGTAATGATTAATTCACACGAAGGCAGGTCGTCAGTTCTAGTATGTGTATGCCAGACAAATTCATGATATTCTTGATCGTATATTTTTTCGCTGATAATTCATAATTTATTTTTCTCTCTTTGCATTTTCTTCAAGTTCTACCTTTTGCATGAGTTTAACTGCTTTTCAATTTGTTTTACATTTTGTAATTGATGAAATAATATTTGATTTAGAACTAGTAATTTAAAATATTTCGTATATTCCTTCACATGACTCGAGGAATACACTTTGGTCTCTTTTTTTTTTTTTGATTGGTTGTTCTCCTGTAACAATGATAAAATTATTGTGTTAACTTGTTTAATTTCAACAGAAAACCGCAGCTATGTTTAACTATTGTTGGGTGAAAAACATGTATTCATCAATTTGGATTTCATTTCTTTCGAATTGAATCACTCTTGTTTTGATGATCACTTTTGCGTTCTCAGGCATCTATAGGAATGACGCACATTACAGAAATTAAGTTAGATTCCAATAAGATCTAACAAGTAAGTCAATACTTTTCTTTCTCCTACTAACATTTTCAAACGTTTACTGACCTAGGAATCCCATATGTCGTTTTTTCGGGGACAGTCTCGTATTTTCAACTTTGGTCCCATTGTCCCGGCAAACTATTTCGGGATACTAAAATGTCCTGGGTTTTACGAAGTACAAAAAAGTTCGATATGTTCTGATAGCATTTGTGGTTATTTTGAAACTGTGTTTTCGTTTTCCCCGAAGAACTGTAGATCAACTTGACAACGATTCGTTAAAAAATATCATTCGTTCGTTTGCGTCATTACTTTTCGCTGGCATGTTTAGTGTTGTCGTTATTTACATTGAAAATAATTGTGAGTAGTTTAAAAAAAAATATTTTAATAAAAAAGCAACAAACTGTCCGAGAGAAAATGTGTTTTCGGTGAAAATTTAAAAGCTCAGTTCTCATTTTTACAGTAAACTACTGACTGTTCCAAAGACAAAATGCTATGTAATATCTGCCCTCCAGTATTTAATTTTAAAATTATTTTAATTTTTTTAATAACGAGTCTTAATTTCATAATTGTTAGTTCATTTCTATCATAATGAAATGTTTTAAACGCACCGAAAGGAGTAAATTATTTCTGTGTTCATAAAGTATTTCGAATAATGGTATTTTGTCTCGTGTGAGACCTCCCCCTCCCCTCCATCATAATTATGTGATGTGCTCCGGTTTTTCGTTTCAAAAATATGGGATCCCACGTTGACTCAATGTAAGTCCTTGGGTCTGCGAAGCAACTAGAAGAACATGTTTCTTAAAACTGACAGTATTTCAGTTCGTATAATAATATTATAGTGTCTACGCCGAAAATATTTGAAAAGATCTTTCCGAAAGATGTTTTTTTAGAAGATGTTTTTTTCATTAAACTGGTGTTCATACACGACCTGAGCGTTCACGAATTGCAGCACTTTCTGCGTTTTCTGAATAACACTTCCATGCATTAACTCACCCCTGAATTACGACGCCATCCTCACCACCGCCAACTCGTCCCATTGATCAAGCTGTTGCTACTACAGATGACATCCTCAATTTCGAACACTGTCGAACCCTCTTTTGAATTAAGTTGACAATGAGCGATACATAATTCACTCCGTTGTGTACAACATAATAGAGCGAATCAACACCTATTAAAATCCTTATCTCGTAGGATGGTCCTGCTAGTCGAACATAAAGATGACAATCGCTTTGAAAATGAGTTAATTTGAGGCGCGCTTCTGGACATGTGGCCGCGTAACTATGTAAATACGCGGCTATCGTCCGCCGGATCTGGTCAGGCAGTGCGCGGACACGGACTCTTCGGCTTCAAGCCTTGACGCAGGCGGCTCACAACAATCTTCTTGTGAGCTCCTTCCCTGTCATCTCCCGCGCGCTGTCCCATCTGCGCATCCGGCTGTGACGTACTGCAGCTACGGACGTTACAGCAACCCCGCCACATTGCTGTCCCGCTATTGGCACTAGGGATGTGCTCTTAACAGCTAAACTGTTATTTCTTAACCGTTAAAATTTCGTAACTGTTACGCGAAATAACAGTTATTTCGTTTATCCTGTTATTGGCTGTTATCGCTTGAAATGCGTAGAACTGCAACCTACTGGGTCTAATCCGAACTACTACAAGCTTTTGTGGCAACCATTTTTTACGATAACAGTTTCACTGCAGCTAATCAATCATTTGCCAGTGTTCAAATTATAGATTAATTAATACATAATTCGTCATTATTACACACCATGTGCCACAATAATTTTATATTGTATTGTATACACTACAACAAGATGTTTGTCCTTTAAATTAAGTCCGTCCAATATGTTAACTTATTTCTGCGCCATTGCTACGTTTGTGAGATCAACTAATATTTCCCTAGGTCCGATAAAATAAAATAATTTACGGTCAAATAACTCACATTATAATACTTGGTCTTCCACAGTCATTAACACTATAGGTAAGCAAAAACACTGTTTCTCCTCATTATATTTGGCATACATCACTTCACTATGCACAAGTTTCATATTTCAAAGAATATTTGCAATCTGAACCCTAATCACTTGCATTTTAGTAATATTCTATATTCTATACACATTTGCTACACATATGAATTACTATTCATCCTTGGCAGTTCATCCAGTCTCGTTCATATCAGCTGCTTCTCTGTCCAAACATGTTAGCGAAAGTAGTGCAAGGAAGCGCCGTAAGGTAGCTTTACGGTGCTACCAAAGTTATTCGTTTTGCGTGGTTTAACTCGCTAAGAGTTACAAGAGACTGCTAAAGTCGCTACAACTGCTTTAACTCTTAGCAGTCAGCCATGTTAGGTTGCTGGCCATGGACCTGTTATTTTCCAACTGTTATTAATAACAGCTATTACGAGTCAGCTGTTTTTGTGATAACAGCTATTGAAGAAAAGCTGTTAAGCCCATCTCTAGTTGGCACGCTTCCGTCTCCCATACGTACTCCGCTCTCGACCCTTCGCCTCCCCTACCCCCATACGACTCGGGTAGACTCGTCGCACTCGACCCGATTCTGGTACCAACTTCTTTGACGTGAAATATCCCGGACTGGTCCCAGTAAGGCACGCCTCAAAACGAGTCGACTCTTCTCGTCTCCATTCCATCTCACTTTGACTCCACATCGACCTAGTATCGAGTTGCCCCTACTGGGTGGACCCATTCCCGTATCAAGACCGATTGTTGTTAGACGTGACCGCGACCTGTTTCCGACCTGATACCGTACTCGACTCGATCTCACACACTCCACTCAAACCTGTACTCGACCGACCTCGCACTCGACCGATCCCGATCCAAAACCTCCAAAACCACTCAATCTGGTCCGTAGCTGACCGATTCGACCGACACGTCGTTGATAGGATCCTGACCCATCCCTGGCACGAGCCCTAAATATTTTCGAACCGATCCGAACCGTACTCCGCTCGACATCACATGTACTTGCACTCCATTGTGCATTCGCCTCCATTGCGCATTCCACCCATTACGCATTGAACTCCATTACCCTCTAGACCAGCTTTGAATTCGCCAAGGCGCGTATCGTTCTGAACAATTCATGTTTCGTGTTAACAACTACCTGTCTTCGACTCCGACTCGATCCCGACCCGATCTTTTTTCTCTATCCAAACTCAACCCAATCATGGTACCACTATTTTTATTCCCTCCCATACCTTTCTGTTCGTGTGCCAGTCTTGTCTGTCCTCGTCCACGTCCCTGTTTTTGACTCCTATAGCACCCATGCCCCTGCCAGTCCCAATTCCTGGAACTGACCCTCTCTTCTCTTCATCTTTCCTCTTTTTCTCTCGTGTTCCATGGCGACAGGCCGAGAAGAATTCTGTGCATGTCCTGTTACGGCGGCTTTCCACCTGAGGACTCAGTCAGAGCTCTTTGTGATTCAACTGGATCTTCGTTTCAGCAAGAGCTCCGCAGGAACGAGGAGACAGTGGGGTATATGTAGTAGTGCCTTCCTTTAGAAACAATTTCAGGGAAAGGAGAGTATGAGGATAAATTAAAATTTAAAATCAAAAAGCACGCTTGGTATAAATCGAAAAATAATGATCATTATATTTTTTTATTATTCGTATTCATAATCATTATTTTATTATCGCACAATGTTTTGATCAATATAAACTTACTTATTGAGACATAAATTTAATTATGCATCGAGAAATAAAATGAATAATTATGTGTTAAATAATCTCGTGAAAAGATCAAGAACAATTAAGTACGAACATGAGTACTCAAAGATTGTTTGGAACAAATACTAGCTTTGTAAGTTAAACATTTGACATGTTATGCCTTGCTTTTACCTAACGCCCGGATTTTAATGATAAGTCATATATTTTTTCTGAACCTTCGGGTGAATTTTAAAACAATTTATGCACGAATCCAGATATTGTCTATTAGAAAAACGTATTTTTATTGTGCATATAAAGTCATATTTACACAGTTTTTAGTAAAAGGTCATATTGGGACCTAATTCTGCCATAAATGCATATATTTGTCATATTTTTAAGGACCGTTTTTAGTAAAAGGTCATATTTTGGCAAAATTTTGCCCAAAATGCATACATACTACGTCATATTTTTAAGGACAAGAATAAAAGGCTTGAAAATGTGTCTCGCGTGATAATGTATCAGGTGATACTGTCACAAATAAACTCAAAAATTGTACTACAAAGAATTATTTAAAAGAGAAGGATTATTTGAAACAAGAAGTATGCAGTAGTAAAGCAAGTTGTTGAGTTTGATGGGTTTTATTGTACTGTACTTGATTTGTTTTACAGACACAAGCATTTTTTTTAATACTAGTTAGTTCCAAAGACTGCAAGCCGTATGTACCGTACTCACAATCTGTTCTTGAGTGAATTTAGTATTATGAATTCATTATATTTTGAATTATGTTATACCTAAAAAATTAACAGGAATTTTTAAAAAATAAACTGGTATAACGTCATATTTTATTTTTTAAGGTCATATTTACATACGTTTTAGGTCATAAATGCTTGCATATTTCGCTGATTTTTAGGTCATTAAAATCCGGGCCCTACTTAAAACATCCAGGTCACAGTAAGTTAACGACATTCATTTTGAAATAGAAAAAGGTTGTAAGTGCAAATCATGTTTACAAATTGATCGCATGATTCAGAAATTTTATCTAATTGCTCGAATTATTAACTAACCCCATAGAGTCGGCAATCCCAAACGATATCAAGACACACTCTCGGGACACGCGCCAGTTTTAAGCAAACACAAACTCCTACAATCACCATCTGGTAGGTAAAACTGTCGGGATAGAAACCAGACCGTTCCTGAGTCCTGAATCGTGTGTTCACGTAATCCTTTTGGGAATACAGTCCTCTATTGGGTAAGTTGCGATGGGCTGTCGCCGAGACGAAGATGACCCTCGGTCAAAAAAAGGCGAGCAACAGATGAGCCGCGGGGTGTGCTCTGGGGTGCGGGGTGTGCCCTAGGAGGTAAATAAACGAGACGAGTGGTTTACGCCAATGAGCAAAACTGGACGCCTGGGTTGAGACTACACGTGCAAAATGATTTTAATTTTTCAACATTTTGAACGAGGTTGACAAATTAAGGAAACCAACAACTTTCACATTTCGCTTCACATTGTTTTAGTATGTACTTGCTTCTTAAAGAGTTAGTATGTATTTGCTCCTCTTTCTTCTTCATCTTCATTTCTAAAATGCCAGAGTGCAAGAAGGTTTTATCTGCCGACATTCTTCATACAATTTCATCTGTATACCACATCTAAACATTGGTATTTTCATAACAATTGTTGATCTGTTCATTAGTTATAATTGGTTACAGTATTAAACTGTGCTTTAAAATATCTAACATAAGTCATGCGCAATGTGTTCGGATACAATTTCTGACGTAATTGTAGAACAGTTAAAAACTTTGAGAAATAGCTTTAAAAAAATACTGAACTTGAATGTATTTTAGAATAGAAGAGCAAAATGAACGTTCGATTTTAGTAATACTGAATTCCTATCAATTATTATAATTTATTAATGTGCAAACTTATAAATAAACTGATATGCAAATAGTCTTCAAAAATAAATTAACGTAATAATTATAAAGAATCAGTACGTGTTTTCAATCTGACACATCCATTATGTATGCGAATTGCTGCGCATTTTCTCATAACTAGTCGGATGAAAAAGTCTTGGACTAGTCCCTAATAACTCATTTTCACGGACACTGCACATAAAAAATCGCTACTTTAACCGGAAAAATTCCCAAACATGTAGGACCCCTTGGAACGCCCGGCGACCCACTGCGCGCCTGGCCACCTACTTTTTCCTCCCACGCGTCGCGTCGCGCTGCCATCGCTCGGCGCGGCGCGGCGCGAAGCGACGAACGCGTGACTGGCTCGTCAGGTTGGGCCGCGGCATATCGCCCGCGCTCCTCCATAATACATGGCCCGCGGGTCCTGTGCAGAAGCCCCGCCGCGCCACGCCGCCCGGTGACTGATACCGAACCGGACTTGTTCGCGCGAAAGAGGGCACCGCGTGCGTGGACACACACACCCGGTGGAGGGACCGGCCGCGATTCACAATAAGCTCCCACAGAGCGGCGCGGTAGATTCGCAGCGGGTGCGGCGCGGAAAGTTCCGAGCTAGACGCGGCCGCGGAATTTGCGGGACCGTTCACAATGGAGCGTCCAATATGAGTCAGTGTTTGGTGACGGTTGGGTGGTCGCTCCGCCTTCAGGCTCCCATAGACCGGCGCGGTAGATCCGCAGCGGGTGCGGCGCGGAAAGTTCCGAGCTAGACGCGGCCGCGGAATTCGCGGGACCGTTCACACCGGAGCGTCAATTATGAGTCAGCGTTTGGCGACGGTTGGAAGGTCGCTCCGCCTTCAGGCTCTCACAAACCGGCGCGGTAGATCTGCAGCGGGTGCGGCGCGGAAAGTTCCGAGCTAGACGCGGCCGCGGAATTCCCTGGACCGTTCACACCGGAGCGTCAATTATGAGTCAGTGTTTGGTGACGGTTGGAAGGTCGCTCCGCCTTCAGGCTCCCACAGACCGGCGCGGTAGATCCGCAGCGGGTGCGGCGCGGAAAGTTCCGAGCTAGACGCGGCCGCGGAATTCGCGGGACCGTTCACCCCGGAGCGTCCAATATGAGACAGCGTTTGGTGACGGTTGGCAAGGTCGCTCGACCCAGAGGGGAGCGAAGACTCCCGAACACGGGCGGACTTCCACGAAACTCGAGCTGCAGTGGAAGAAACGCGCCTGACTGCTTTTCAAATTTCGTCCCCGATTAAACGCTGCCAATCCGTTGCCACGACGCTCGTCTGCCGCGCAGGTCTGCAACGTGCTCATAAGGCAACACATTACGCGAAACTTCCGCTGCGGTAAATTCGCGTAGGCTGGGGATCCTCCACGTCGGTCTGTGGGAGAAGGCGAACACTCGCTTCGGTTTCAAGACTCCGTTTTTATCAAGAATGGATTTCGGTCTCCTTGAAAAGCTTGGTGCGTGCGCGCGCGTGTGTGTGCGTGCGTGTGTGCGTGTATAATTTCCTGGAATTATATTATTGACATATATTTGATCCTGCAGACTACGTGACCTACATAAAAAAAGAACATTTTATCCATTACGAGATATGTTAATCTCACTAAATGCATTGTCCCGTAATTATGTTTCAGCGTTCTGGTGATTGTGTTAGGAATATTATTGTGAATTGAACCCAGTAAACAAATTAGTGGAGACGGTTTCTTCTTTTTACTTTGAATCTCATTTGCAATAATTTAATAAAATCGATAGCGTAAGAAAACACAGACATTGCACACCAACGCCTGGTGTAGACATTGGTATGCAATTCACCATATAGCGACTAACGACCTTTCTTCCGTTCTCCAGAAGAAATGATTTCGTGGTTCGTCAGCCATGAACGAGCTAACACTTTCGTTGAAGTGATGAAAAAATGAAATTTTCTGAAACTAAAGACGTCTCGTTTTTGGCTTTATATCAATGTTTATTTTCGGTGACTAATAATAGTACATATTTTGAGCATTACGACACCATTTTTTTATCTATCATTTCTTAGTCATATATTTTGCGATACTTGTATTGTTCAAGGAATAAATTGAATTAGAACGCTCATATTTACAACTTGATTGAATTAGTACTCATATTTACAACATACTCCCCTTACCAGTCTATTGTACTACATAAAATGTGGTAAGTTTTTGTTTTTATTTGTAGTTGTAATAATTGTAGTTGCTCAATAAAACTGAAACCGAAAGAGAGGGCGGGGAGTACAGACATGGGCACCGGGAGAAATGGCCTGAATACTCAGAAAAAAAGCAACAGTGAGCTTGCATTGGTTCTGAGAAAAATGGAGTTCGTGTTTCGTCGGCACTTTTCTTTATGAAAAAAGTTTGTTTCTTCAAAGCTTACAATGAACTTTTCATGGATCGCGGATTTTTTTTTTATTTTGATTTTTTTTATTTTATTTTATTTTATTTTATTTTTTTTTGCAGGGAGAGAAATTTTAATTTTTATGACAGCAAATGTTAAAATCTCTTAAGGTTCCGTTAGATCAGTAAAATAAGTCCATGGAAGAACCCCAGTGCGAAGGAAACGGGACAAATTGAATCTGACAGCCGAACGATTTTATACGTATAAAAAAATTTCTAAATGGTGGAAATCTCCCTAAGGGATTGGGATATTTTTTACAGATCTTAAAGTGACTATAATTTGGGATAGTAGGGAAAAGGTTTTATATTTTCCCCATTTTCTTTGAGAAAGAATGGGCAAAAACGAACAAGAAAAAAATGAACTAAAGGACAACTTTCCTTTTCCTCTCGCTGCCGGAGACTCGTTTTTGAGTGCCCCTTTGGAAAACAATAGAATTTCATCTTGGTTCGAAAGTTCAAAAACAAGCTCCTCTGTTTCTGAATGTTAAACGTAATATTATTAAACATTATCCTCGGTACCCTCTTTATACAAAAGAACACACAAATGTACGTGCGAACGAACAAAAGAACTTGTATAAAAGACATCAACACAAAATTCTTTAAATGTGTTACTGAAGGATCGAGAGTTCCTCGACAGAGTTGCTTCAAACAGCATTTTTTAAGTATTATTATTATTATTATTATTATTATTATTATTCCTTTTTTTATTTAAATCTGTAAATTTACAATCTGTTCAAAACAAGAACAATAAGTAAATATGATGTTAGAAAATACAACTTGCATGGAAAGGTCACCCACTGGTGATCTTCCTTTATCATATTACACATTACAGTATTATCACTTACATATTACACATTACAGTATTATCACTATTGTCGTTTTAAAATCTATTTGTCAAATCCAATGGTTTGAATTTTTTCAGTCTTTTGACTTCTAAACTATTGTCCAGTAAGTTTATGGCTAGTACATTTTTATGGTTTTCTAGTTCAAACAGCATTAAAACGATAAATGTAGAATTTTGTAAAGCTGGCTGTAAATAAAACAGCAGACGCACAGACCATTTCTATCGTTTATTGGGCCATAACACCGGTTACAATTGTGCATAACTCGAAAATTGTAGAGCCTAGATCCTTAAAACCTTGGTTTTGTTGTTTCGTAGTAAGCAAAATTTTTCTGGACTTTCTGTTAAACTTTAGAGGCTCGGTTATTGTAGATACCGGCGCTCCAGAGCACGGATTGTCAAAAACTTGAAAAACAAGAAATCTAAATAAAATGAAATTGTTATTTTGGTGCAATGTAATCGCACAGGCTAAGTCTTTGCTACAGCATCATTACCGAAGTCAGTTGCGATGGTCGTAAAAATATTATATCAACATAAGTGTATGTGCTAGTCATTTCATCTTCCATACTTTTCCCCATTTCAGGGTTCGTTTTCACACTTAACGTTAATTGTAATCTCTCAAGACTGCTCTAAGAAGTTTCTTCCTTCCTTTTCTTCCTTTCTTTCGAATTTGAGTACCCAGTACCCACATCCATGAGCAGGATCATGACTGAATCTTAGCGCCTTTGGAGAATATGAGTCATATACAAAATACTTCTAATGCTGTACGCCTGCCCCATTTGTACGAACGCTTCACAGACAAACATCAATCATATGCAAATAATGCAAAACAAAAATTTAAGATTAGCCACTCACGCCCCATGGTTCATTTCTAATGATCAACTCCATAGAGAACTACATCTACCATCCCTCAAGCACCACATTGCTCTTCTCTCGAACAGCTTTTATTCAAATATATCCTCCATAAATCAAATAGTCCATTACAACCTAGCCACTCACAACGATTTCCCGACCCGAATACATAATAGACGTCCGGTACATACCTTCCTGCAAATTTCTTCCGATGTAAACTAAGCGTAAGTGCTCAATGAGCATCCTACACCTGAGTAGTAAGTAGATTATATTTATTTTTAGATTTAGTTAGCTCTAAGCCAGACCAAAAATATGTGAAAGAGTATTAATACTGAACCATGTGACCTTCAATTGAACAATTAATATAATTTTTTTAAATGTAGGAAATTGCTCTAAATCGAGTTGGGGGAGGGGGAGAAGAAACTGAAAAATAAGAAAAATAAGGAATAAAAAAAGGAGAAAACTGTTTGATAATCTTCCTGGCAGTGATTGGAGAACCCCGAAGGTCCCGAAACCCCTGACTGAGTGGTCAGGCCTTAAGACGCCTGCCCGCCCGTCCCTCCGCAGGGCGCATCTGCTGCCCAAGATGGCGGTGGCGTGGCGTGGCGTCGCGCGGGGCGAGCGAAGGGCGGCGCGGGGCCGCGCGGGGCGGAGGCGGGCGCGGCGCGACATGTATAATGCATGGGCGCGGGGACACGGCTGCGCAGCGGCGGCGGAGGCGGCGGCGGAGGCAGGTCTCCCGGTAATGAAGACCTCGTCCCCGCGCGCGTCCTGTAGCTGGCTGGAACGCCGCCGCCGCCGCCGCCGCCTCGACGCTGTCGCCGCCGCCGCGGGTGATTTGTTGCTCGCCGCCGCGCTGCTCGTACTTCCTCACAAAAGGACTTAAAGTTTTGTTAAAGTGACGGGGGTGGAGCGGGCGGGCAGGGGGCAGAGAGGGCGAGCAGTGGGCGACGCCGGTCTGGGTTGGGGTGAGGGCAGTTGGACCCAGGCCAGACAGTCGCGTTTAGGCAAAGTAGGATTTTACTCTGAGGCTTTTCAAATCACTCAGCCAGTTGCGCTCGGATCGGGTCAGGCAAATTTCTTGTGGGAATTGAATGTTGGAAACGCGCATTAATCTTACGTTTGCGCTACAAGAGCCCGCTGTTCAGGACCTGCTATATCATAATTAACTGAACTGTTTTGTATGGGTTGAACTGTGACAACAAACAAATGTTGTACAAAAAGAACTGTGTTTGATTGCAACCAATTATTCTATAATTAATCTAAAGTTCAAATATAGCATGCAGATTTCCGTGAAATAATGAACGCTTTCTAATTTTCTCATGACACTAGAGGCCTCCGACTAGTGAGTGATTCGTTCTTCCTCCCAAAGGACGTAAAGCTGCGTCAAAGAGACGGGTAGGGGAAGGGGCGAGGGAAAGGGTGAAGGATGTGGAAGGGGCTATGCGTCGTACGTGCAAATAATTGCACGTCTGAGAGGATGGAGTTGTACCCAACACAGGAAAGTGACTTCATTTAGACAAAGTGTATTACGCTGGGTCTTGTGAAAAATCAATCAGATGTTGTGCTCCAATTGAAAAAGCTACAATATTTTGATGGTTATTACTGCCACTGTTTTCGATATCAGTCATTCCATTGTGTGCCTCTGTTTCTGAATATCAAAACCACTAACGCAAGTGTTTAAATTTTAGGGATTGTGTCCTTCATTCAAGTGAAGACACGCCCTCTCAGAGGATATCATACTGTGACGTACTAGAGTGAAAACCACAGACGACTGTTCTGATTGATATATACAATATATTTACAGAAGTTTTACAATTAATGTACACAAATTATAATACAAAAATCTAACCCCTTGGCAACCTTTCAGTTCTCTTAGCCGCGAAACCCCGCGACCGTCCCTAGGCCTTCGCCCAGAACCACTGCTTCGGAAGCAGCAAAAAGCAACGCGAGGTGCGAAGCTGTCGGACATAGAGTCCCGTAACTATACCAGTTACATGGCTTGTCGCCAAACCGATCTTCGACCCGAAGATCACGTGCAATGATAGCACTGGAGATACCTCTCGTCTTTCGACACCCAGCGTATCCCGCGAGGCTCCTGTCGGCGCGGCCTTAAATATCCGCCGGCTCGCCCCCACCCTACAAGCAGCGGGCGTCATACGGCTCGCTGGCCAGCTTTCCAGAGCTGCAACCGACATCTCTTAAACTCGCATCCACGCGCGTCCTTTTGAAGGAAATTCCAGCCGGGATTCCTAAGGGCTTTTCCAACCGGCGCGGCGTGGCGCCGCCACCCTCCACCCCCATCCGGCTTAACGCGGGTTTCCCCGAAGCGGCCCGACGCACCGGCGCCGGACCAGGCGACGCTACAATACCAAGTCGCTCTTTACAGACTGTCTGGATTAGCAAGGTTTTAGTCAATGCTGAAGACGATTATATCTATCATCTTAAGCGCGCCGCACGAAGCTCTCATAACAACATCAACAACGATAGAAATAGTAATAATAATGATAATAATAATAATAATAATTATTATTATTATTATTATTATTGTTATTATTATTATTATTATTATTATTATTATTATTATTATTATTATTATTATTGCAAATGTCCCGTCGGCCTTTCTAAATTTCTACCACCAATTAATCATAAATATTGGTCACATTCAGCATGTACAACAAAATTCAAAATTAAATATTAACATGGTCTAAATTACATATCATTTTGCTTGTTGACTCAAGTTAACGTATTCTTAGCAATAGGGAGGGGGAATGGAAAGGAAAGAAATGATTTAGGAAGTCAGATCATTGAAGATTGCGTTTCTACGTTCCCCTATATTGACTTCCCTGAGTTTCAACACCGAAACACCGAAATTCTTCAACACCGAAATTATGTTTGGATTTTTATAATTCCGATGAAACGACAAAAAGGGGCTCTGATGACGTGATTTAAATAAATGTATCTGATATTTTATTCCATTATCAGCAAATGAGGTGGATAACTGATATGAAGAATATTCATACATTTTTTGAAGTGTCTGAATGTACTGTTTACGAATCATTTGTTTTAATGGTGAAGCATCTTTCTTGAACCCAGGTTACCAATTATGTAAATTTAAGTATTCCTCGTGTTGGAATGTAGTAATAAATTGTGCAGTATTATTGGAACAATAAATATGAACAATAATTAGTGACTATTCAAAAATTTAAATATATTTATTATTGTTCAATGATGTAATTTGTTGTTATTATATGTCTAATGGTTCTTGTGATCCAAACTCAAGAACCATTATACGTACTTATTATATCATTTGTATAATTTGTAGATATTACTCATTTAAAGGCAATTACGGCTTTTATTAGTTGTAACGGGTAATTTTTATCTTTTTTGAGATGCGTGAACTTTTTAAATTACTTAAATGTAGGTTAGATATTGACGTCTTGACCATTTTATGGGAAACTTCAAGTTAAATCATTATGATATTCTATGGTTTTGTGTCTCAATTATAGAGGGTGATGGAAGTGGACTCCTTGTAGATTTCTAGTCTGCGTTCTCATGCCAACTAGCGTTTCAGAAAATCGTTAAATTACCCCATTCTTCAATAAAAAGTAGATTTTACTTAAAGGACCCTGTTGTGATTTATACAAATAGTATCGCTACTTACTTTACACCATTATGTCCTATCAAAGCTTTACTCTGAACAAAATGTACTTAATTTCAATACATTGATAACATTAAATAAAATTAATTAATATGTTTAACATGATTAACATTAAATAATATTAATTAAAAAAGTAATTAGAAATGTATTCTTCAACGTTAAGTGTTTCAAAGTAAATGTAATTTCCTGTAGAGATCATTGTTCTAAGAAAAATGTATCCATGTTAGCATACTTTCGTCATCAAAATGAAAAATTCTGTTAAAAATAGAGTTAAGTACGCGTGACAATGGGTGTTTTCAAATTAATCAGTCACTTAATCAGTGATACCTTATTTTATCTAGTGATGCCCAGGCTATCAGACCTGCTCTTCCGTCTGTCTTCGGGCCTTCCCTTCTAAAAAATTCCTTACGCTCCTTTCGCCATCTAGCAGGAAAAGAAGAAATCACTGGGGTGATGAAACAGGCGATTTAAACTTAGCTCAGAGGCTTCTTTTAGGCTTGAGGATCTTTTACATGTAGTAAATCTACAACATGTGATAGCCGGCTTTACTTCCCTTCGATGAAAGTCGTATGATGGACTTTTTCGCCCTTACAAATTCACGGCTTCGATCGGGTTTGATTTCTCGAACTCAGATGCAACAGTTCTATACGCCAATCGCTACTTCACCGAAACAGCTTTTTGTGTTATAACCGCAAATTTTGTATACCATTCGGTACGAATATGCAACGTTCATCCGTGGCAGCAGTGGCTTATCCTTTCCAATAATTTTGTTAGTGCCAGAGATTCCTTCATAGCTCCGCAGGATAGCTAAAGAACTACAATTATGCGAAAGGGCAAATGATTTGTAAAGTTGAAGAATGCTGAGTACTAGAGAAATACCACTACGACTTGTCTGCGTTGAAGTAATTTTATTACATTTTAGGCAGAAATTGCCTATTCTGTTCGTCCACCATAAAACAAATCTTTCCAACATGTCACGCATGTTAGACAGACGCCCTTCCAAGCATTGCAGGTGTCTCGTCAAGAGACAGGGTAATTGCGCAGGGGCATCCTCAGTAGGCACTCGAGGACAGAACGAGGCGTCGTAGCATGACCGTGAGGCATACTTGAGGATAATGGTTTCTAAATTATCCAATACCAACAGCTCGGAGGAATTGTTCTTTTTCTGGTATTTCTCAGGGTGTGAGAGCTGTCGAGAATAAAGTTTGTAAACACATTACTCACCGCGTTTACTACCGCACATTTATTCGTTCCGAGTTTGATTGCACAAGATTTTTTTTCATTTATTTACACTAATGGTGAATACTCAAGAAATGCGATATTATTCGTAACTGTAAAACACATATTGTTTGGTATCTAAACCGAACTGCTTAGTGTATCAAATGAAACATTTTTATCCTGCTTCTGCATGCTATTATATAATTTTAAAATATTCAAGCTATAGTAATGAATAGATCCTGAAGTTCAGGTTTTATTTTAACAGAAATAGGTAGGCAAAAAAGCACTAACCTAAAATAGGCGTGCAAAGTGGCATTTATTTAGCTAACGCAGGAATGTAAAAACGGATTAAACAACGAAAAATCGAATTTAAAGGAATTATTGCCAACAAATTATTGAAATTATTTATATTTTTTTTCAAACTCTAAAATTTACAATAGTAGTTAACGTTTGTCTTTTGTTTGTAATCTTGACATGACATGAACTTTCGAATTCGTTTTACTAACGATGCGTGTCTTCGAAATGTTATTGTGGACTCGGTTTTGAATCTTGAAATGGCGTAAGTGAAAACGGAATTATATTTTTCGTTTTCGCACTTGTGTAATTGCACAGAGTACGGTTCATCATATACAGAGAGAACGAGAACGAGAGAGAGCACGATAGAGAGCGTGAGAGAGAGAGAGAGCCCGAAAGAGCGAGGGAGAGAGAGCGAGTTAGAGAGCGAGAGAGACAGAGAGAGAGAAACAGAGAGCCCGAAAGAGTGTATGAGAGAGGGAGAGAGAGAGAGAGAGAGAGAGAGAGAGAGAGAGAGAGAGAGAGAGAGAGAGAGAGTGAACGAACGAAGTCTGTCGGAATTAATATCAAAAGCAAAAATCTTTACTCGTATCATCTTCCTTTTTCAGTTACATTTTTAACACCGTCTCTGCTTCCACAGAAAGGCAAAAAGCGACTGTGCCTTCGTATTGTTCAGGCATTCAGGTATGTATCTGGCTGGACTGAGATCGTTGCTAGGAGAAAAAAGCGTGAGAGAAAAGAGAGCGCGAGCGAGTGAGAGAGTGAGAGAGAGCGAGAGAGAATGCGAGAGAGAGCGAGAGAGTGAGCACGAGAGAGAGAGAGAGGGGGCGAGAGTGAGGGAGCGAGAGAGAGTGAACGAACAAAGTCTCTCGAAATTAATATAAAAACTAAAAATCTTGAGTCGTATCAGTTCCATTTTCATTTAGATTTTTAACACCACCTCTGCTTACACAGAAAGATAAAAAGCGACTGTGCCTTCGTATTGTCCAGGCATGCAGGTATGTATCAAGCTTGATTTGGATCGTTGCCAGAAGAAAAAAAGCAAAATAATGACATAAAATGTAGAAAAAGGAAAAATTAAGACAAAATTTTAAAAAAAGGCAACAGAAGCTAAAATTGCCAAAAAAAGCCAAAATGAAAATCTAGTAAAACTACTCTAGAAATACAGTTAAGTGATTCTTATTGTTAAAAGTCATAAAATAGTAACAATAACAAAAAAGCAATTTGCCAAACTTCCGGGCTCTAGTAATGAATATTTCGTCGTATGAAAGATCATCTACTAACTTCTAACAACACGGAAGCGATAGAATTAATTTACACCAGGAGAGAATAACAATATATTTGTGTAGCTCTATCTAAAGCAATCGACTAAAATGAAGACGGCAAATTCTATGAATCGAAGTGGACAAGCTGAAAGCTGTTGTCGAATGAAATTAAATAAAACTCTGTAAATAATATATCATTTAGATTAACAAGTTTTAACTCACATGTAAAAATAAGGAAAATATTAAATCATTCCTTTGATTCATTTAATATGCACAATTTGGTTACTCGATTCCCGAATGTACATTTTCTATTTTCCTTTGCACCTCAATTTTCAGAAGCACCGGAACATGGTAGATTTCGATTAAGAAAAGCGGTGATTTACAAAGATTTAGTAAGACGTTTCCTTCTTGGGCGACTGGGGGCTAGCTTGACGAATATATGGAAGGGCAACGTATAATTTAGTCAAAATAACGAATTAATTAGAATTCCGTAATCGTGGGCCCGGAGCGGCGGTGCGGTGGCGTTTCCGGGCAGCGGGCAGAGCCGCCCCGCCCACCACTCCCGGAATTCAGCCCTAATTAGGGCTCTGAGCCTAATACCCTAACCCTCTCGTCCGGCGGCGGTGGTGGGCAGTGGCGGGCGGCGCCAGCGGAAGGGCAGGTGTGGGCGCGCGCCGGCGACTCGCCCGGGGGGGGGATGGATGGAGGAAGCTGGGGTGAAAACACAGTGGTCAAGGTAGATCGAGATCATGGTTTCCTTAGTATTCGAGGATGCTGGGAGTAGGAGAGGCAGAAACTGTGATGGAAGCAGGGTGATGGAGACAAGACTGAGACAGGATTCGTGAAAGGTGGGCGTAGGAGATGTGGAGGAAGCTATGATGGAAAACTGTGATGTTTTTTTATTATTTAATAATTAAGGTGGTATATCTATATTGTTGACAAGACAAAAGTTATGACTTTTGTGTGCAAATATCTTTCTAAAACTACTTTTTAATAAACTTATTTAATTAAAAGAGTAGTGTTAATTTTCCACAGATACGCTACACTTCTCCTAAGAGTTAATGAAGGTCCGGGATTGATCACATCGTCCACCCATGATTCGATGTGATTCTCCTCCTCTGAACTTACTCCCGATTCTCCAATTGTCATTATCAATATATGTCTCGCGTTGAAGCTCGAGATTCGATAACAATGGTTCCTCCCTTAACTCATCAAGTGTAGAGAAAATTTAATAGGAGTATAGAAATGTTAAATACTTAGCGGAATTGCATATACATTCAATTGAAACTATAAAATATTAGTCGTAAATCTTCCTAAACTCAGAATTCTGCTTCTTTGCATCTACTGTTCTCCAACATAGCGAGCAATATATTACTTCATGTCTTAAAAAACTTAGAGATAACTGCAAACAAATTCAGTAATAGTTCTTGTGTCATTCAGTAGTGTCGAATATGGCTAAAAATAGTAGTATCAATTCAATTAATGCCTCGTATCTTATTACAGTAAAATATGCCTTCTACACACAGTCCACCCTTAAATAAAAGAAACTAATAGAGAGTTGACGGAGGTGGAAATTTTATCTAAAGGTCAAGTCAACTGAATTTGGTGAAAAAATGAAGAGAAGGAATGACATAGGTGAAGAGTATAAGATTTTTCGTGTACTGCTGCTGCTGCTGCCATAGCTGCGTGGGGAGGTGCAGCAGCTTACAAACGGACGGAGGAGGCGATGGCTTCTTGTGTCTGCGGTGGGCGAGGGCGGGGGCGGGGCGGGGGAGGCGATGGCTTCTTGTGTCTGCGGTGGGCGGTGGTGGGGGCGGGTGTGGCGTGCGTCGTGTCGCGCGCGAGAATAAACGTCTTCATTTGGGCGAGACACGACGTGGGCTGCGGCGGGCGACCGCCACCGCCGTGTCCCGCCCCCGCGCACACGACCCACTGCCGCCGCCGCCGCCGCCCAACCCACCTCTGCCCCCGCAGACGCCGCCGACACTGTCACCCCCTCCCCCAACGCTCCACCTGCATGGCCTCCGGCCTTCTCCCATTACAGCTAGGGCTTCGTTGATGCAGTTCCGCTCCTCAATAACTTCACCATCGCATACTCTCACAAGCGAACTCCCATGTTATGCTAGCACCAATCGGCGCTCCAGTACTGTCACGCTCACGACGACATTACGTCGAAGCCAATCACGATCAACCTCAACATCCTGGCCTTCGTTGTCGTTATGCTCCGGCAGCAACAAATCGCTATTTCTGCTTTATCTAAAATTTGATAATGTCATCTTCATTCCTATCTCCGACTCGGGGACTGTTTCATCACCAATATAATTTTCACCGTCGTCACTTCCCCTATTCCTCGGTCAGGTGCCTTCATTAATGCCGTGATTGTCGTCGAGGTCGCGTTTGACGTCTTCATGCCATCATAGTTACTTCCAGCACATCAGTCGGTCGGCGCTGCCGCGACCATTATCTTCACTACTTTTCTCCATTCACTGCCATGATCTTCGCCGTAAAATTCTCTTCACTAGGCCGGAAATCTAAAACAAAATTTTGAGGTAACAGAAAATATAACAAGAGTGACGGAAAGAAACGGTTTTAATAATATTTTCCAAGTATTTCCATGAATTTTATATTAAGAACATTTTACATTTCACTATGGGTACGATGTAGTGAATTCAAAAATATCGATGATTTCATGTATAACATTTCGTAAGTATAAACCGGGAGCGGTAGCTCAGTGCATCAGCTGATGTCACTGCAGCGCCTTTGACCGGGAGGTTCTAGATTCGAGTCCTGACGGCGGCAAGATTTTCGACACTAGCTTTTCAGCTAGGTCGAATTCAGTCGCTGTCTGGAAGAGATTTCTAGCGGCCGGCTGCTCTGATCGGTAGTTTTCCGTGGTTTCTCCGATCAACACCAGGCGAATGCCGGAGCAGTACCCTACCAAACGGGCCACGGACCGCGTGCGATCTGTCCTTTCTCTTCCTTGTCCTATCCTCTCCCATTACACACACATACACTACACTACCACATATTCCGGGAGACCGGTCGGGAGCTTAGAGCTTGTCCCGGCTGGGGCGGTGCCCCGCTTGTGGTAGAGTCCTGGTTAGGGGCAAACCCCACTAACCGACGGTAGGTCGGCGCCGGATCTCGCCATCCAGCGGGGGAAGATCACCGCCATCTCCCGAGAAACAAACATGCACTACACTAACGAGAGTAATGACCAAAGCGGTTGACGCGCCCGGAAACACGAAAAAATCAAATCAAATCGTAAGTATAACGTAACAAACCCCCCGTAACATACTCACTGTCTCCACTTTTTGACGGTCTCCGCCCTCTTACTGACTCCGCCCTCTTTCTGTCTCCCCCCTCACTTATCCGCCCTCGCCCTTTCTCCACCCACTCACTGTCTCCACTTTTTCACGGTCTCGCTCTCTCAACTTTTTTCTCTTACTGACACCGCCGTCTCACTGACTCCGCCCTCTTTCTGTCTTCCCACTTACTTATTCCGCCCTCGTACTTTCTCCACTCACTCACTGTCTCCACCCTCTCACTGACTCCTCTCTCCCTCTCTCTCTCTCTCTCTCTCTCTCTCACTGTCGGGCCCCGTTCCCGCTCAGCCACCCCGACCTCGCCCACCGCCTGCTCGCCGCGCCGTTTCGAGGAAGCCGCCACGCCCTGCCGCCCGGCGCGCGCCGCCGTGTCCGTGTTCGCCCCGGCCGCTGTCGCCCGCGCGCCCGTACGTCACCGGGGCGCTCGTAATGTGCGGGCGATGCGTATCGTGCGTGCGCTGGGAGCCGTTCGCCCGTTGGGGGGCGTGGGCGGCGCCCGCTCCACGCTCCGCTTTCTAAACAGCGCCTCTCCGCCCTCAACTGCTTCCTGGTCGCTTAACGACTTTCAATTGCCTGACGGAGCCTCTCGGGCTCCATCTGACCTGAACAACCACTTGATATAAATTAATTGGGCTTCGAATCACGACATGTGAAAAATATATAGAAACAATTCACGTCATTTAAATGTAAATGATCTTGGCTGTCCAGGTGACGCCGCGTCGAACGCTGTGTTGCCGACGTTTCGACCATCTTGTCGTGGTCTTCCTCAGGGCTGTTGAGGAAGACCACGACAAGATGGTCGAAACGTCGGCAACACAGCCTTCGACGCGGCGTCACCTGGAGAGCCAAGATCATTTACATGACTCAGGCCGCGGTAGCCTACGACTTCAATTCACGTCATTCTTCCTGTATTCATTTGGCTTGCAATGGATGAAAAAGACGAGGCATTGGGGGGTGACATGTTGCAAGGTATCTGATATTTTGGACGAAATCAAGATTATTGGCCATTATTAACAAGGAGAAAAGGGCATTTACTATGTAACTTTTTGTTTTTCACTAGACATCTAAGTCTTGGTAAAGGTAGCGTTGTGAAATTTACTGAAAATTTACACTCTCGCGCTGCAGGAGGTGTTGCGGACAATCAAAAAGCGAATTCTATCTTCCAATTCTATACGTTTAATACTTTTCAGTCTATACCTGTACTTCATGGATATTTTTAATCAGAGAAAAATCTGATATTGGGCGTCATAAATGTAGCAGAAGCGCTCAACTGGTACGACGCTCTATTCCCTTCATTTATTCATTCCGAGACAACAAGAGAAGATTTCATCACTGGAAAACATGCTTCTGTTGTGTATCACTCTATAGGAAACCACTGTCGGCGTCATCACAAAACTCTCAAATGCCGTGCACAAAGGCGTTTGGCAGTACAAATAGTTCTCTTTATTTTCCATGTGATATCGAGAAAGTGCAGAGCAAGGCATTAATTATCCGCTCTGCGTCATCGCTTGTTTCTCTCCTTACGTAGAAAACAGCGGTTTCACATTACATTCTTCTGAGACGTGTAATGTCGGTCACCTTTATTTACATCCGAACACATTGAAGAGCTTTCTATTTGGTTTGATTCTTCCCAGTCTTTTCTTTTCCGATCTCTCTCTCCCTCTGTCCCCTTCGCCCCCTCTTCCTCTCTCTCCCTCTCTTTCTCTCATTCTCTCACTGTCTCTCTGCCTCTCACTCTCTCTCTCACTCACTCACTATCACGATTCAGTGTCAAAGTAACCGGATTTTTTATTTACAGATATATTTATTTGATGCTATTCAAGTATCTTGTTAATTATATCACTGGTTGTATATTTTCTTGCTCTTACTACGTTGGCGGTTTGTCTAGTCCTTTGGGCTTAATTATTTCCTCCAAATATTGACGAAATACACCGGGTTCTCAGAATTCTATCCATACTTCATGCAACTGACATTTTCAATTGAAAACCTTCAGAGGTACTAAGACTAAGTATCGATAGTAAGAAGACAAAAGAAACTTAAAAATGATAAGATTATCATTCTTTAACTCAATTTCGTATTCGTATGAATTGAGTGTCGGTGGGTGATTTAAGTATTCGTTTTGAAAGTGTTCATGGCTTTCTTCTATTGTAAATTGATGGATTCGATCGTTTTAACCAATATTGCACTCGAACCTTTCTAGGGATGAAAATCTATAAATTCCAATAACATGGGGAAATGATGTGGGCTAATTCTTATTTTCAGGTACGACTCTCGTTTACTATTAACTGTTCATTGAATTTGATTCTAAACAGAGCTTGTAGTGTTCTTTCTTCATATCATGTATGCAACTGCGCATTTTGAAAACTGGATGCCAATGTGTTCACAATGGAGGTTTTGAACGGATTTCTTTGGTGAAATGGGAAACAATGTGTCTGTTAACGTTATAAAATGAGAAATTTCCTTCCACTGATCAAACAAGTTTACCCAATAACGGACTAAGGTAAGTTTTCAATTTTATTATTTTCAGTGAGTGAACTTAACCATCAAAGTACTTTCTTATAAAAGTGAATAGGTAATTATACGGTGGACAGACTCATGGTTGTTTATAATGAACGCGAGAACCGAAGACCCGAGCCTCGCCTTGACTTGGATCCGGGCAAGCGAAGCGAGAAAGCTTACCTTTGGAAGTTATTTGGCATTACAATGTGACAGGAGCAAAGCGTATGTGAAGACATTACACTGTGGCAGAATGAACCGAAAGCGAAGAGACCGAATCTTTCTCCGAGTGACTCGTTCTTTTACGTGAACCGTTCCCTAAACTAAGAATTAACCATGATATGCACTTCACGACGAAAGAGCTATAGTCAATCCTTGTATATATTTTGTCATGCTCCTGCAAATAAACGCTTTTGACATTACTTCCGGAAGGTAAAGGTTCCAATTCACTAACTAGTATCGCAATTTCTTACGAAAAACTTACAATAAAAGCATCGTTGCCCCGTGTATTTCTGTTTCGGCGGGCGCCTGCTAGATCTCGCGGCGGCAGCGAAGCGGCGTCGGGCGTCGCGACGCCTGGCGCTCCCTGGGGGCGATCCACTCGGCGCAGCGCGGCCGGCAACTGTCGTCACCCGCGTCCAGCCACCGCCCCCGCCCCAACTCGTTAGTCCCCTGCGCGCGCCCTAAGCCGATCGGGTGCGGCCGGGGTGGGGGTGGGGCGGGGGGATTAGGACAGAACGACAAAGCTGTGGCTCACGGCATTCGACTGAAGGTTACAACAAAGAAGGGAATGAGTCAACCTCTCTTGATTCGAGTACAGCACCAAAAGAAATAGAACAACTCTTGCATAGGGTAACAATTATTATTGAAACAACTTTCATACCATAACCGTAGTTGAGAAAATATTAACTTTTTTCGTAATCTAATCTTTTTGATAATTTGTTAAATTAATTATTGAATAATACATTAAGAAATAATAACAATAGTAATAATAATAATAATAATAATAATAATAATAATAATAATAACACAAATATGAAGTCGATATTCAAGGAAAGGTACAAATCAAGAATCACAAAGTTGATGAACAAAAAATTGTACTCAAGGAATCTAATAAGTGCTATTAACACCTATGCTGTCCCAGTATTGACATATTCCTTTGGTATCCTGAAATATTCAGACACAGACCTTCGGGAACTGGATACGATTACTCGAACCACCCTCACAAAATTCAGAATACATCATCCCAAGAGCGCTGTCGAAAGGCTTTATCTTCCCAGAAACCAAGGAGGTAGAGGCCTGCTTAATATCTTCAATCTGTGCAGGTCACAAGAACAGAAAATGCGAATGTACTTTCACGCCTCGGATAGTGTGTTACTGAAGAATGTAGTTGCTGTAGATGCAAACTATTCAGCTCTAAATCTCCAGAAGACTGAAACCAACACTGAAATTGTTTCCCAGATATGTAACATGCAGACAGATTGGAAGAACAAGACCCTTCATGGAAAGTATCCTAATCTCTTAAATAACCCATCAGTTGATAAAGTCTCTTCTCTCCTGTGGTTGAAAATGGGATATTTATTTCCTGAAACTGAAGGATTTATAATAGCAATTCAAGATGGGGTAATAAAAACACGCAATTATGATAAACACATACTGAAGAGCAGTATAAAAGACGTCTGTAGAATGTGTAATCAACCAAATGAGACCGTCGACCATGTGATTGCAGGTTGCCCAGTTCTTGCCAACACTGCATATCTTGGGAGGCACAATCAAGTAGCCAAAATTATCCATAGACAATTGGCATCAAATTATAGACTAATTGAGAACCCTCCACCATTTTACAAATATTCACCTTCACCGGTTATAGAAAATAGTGAAATAGTACTCTACTGGGATAGGCCTATTGTCACTGATAAAACTGTGGATTATAATCGCCCGGACATAGTAGTGATCAATAAAATACAAAAGTATGCAACAATCATAGATGTAGGCTGTCCACTGACAAAAAATCTGAATAAGACAGAATCGGAGAAAATTTCAAAATACCAGAATTTGGCAGCAGAAATCCAACATGTTTGGCAACTGAGTAAGGTTGAAATAGTGCCAATAATCATCTCAGCCACAGGAGTGGTGACAGACCGATTTGCTTCAGGTCTTACAAAAATAGGATTATCAAAAGGAATCTGCATAACCATCCAAAAAGCTTTAATCCTACAGACTTGCCATATTGTGCGAAAATTCTTAAATTGATCGACGGACAAAGATGAATCTCTTCTCCGTCTTTCCTCAGATCTGTCATTACCAGTTGCATTTGCTAGAGCCTAAGTCGTATGAATAGATGAATGGTTCTCAATGCTTTCTGAGAAAAGTACAGAAAAATATAATAATAATAATAATAATAATAATAATAATAATAATAATAATAATAACGGTTATATTAATGATGGTATAATTATGATTAATGATTTTCTCCATTTCCCTATTTCATAAATACCAGCCATGATCTGAGAACATGGACGATACACCGAGAGAACCGAAATTTTAAGTGGAAATAAATATAAATTCCCAGAAGGTTTCAGTGGTGCTAGTGTTGGATTGCTAAAATATATGCCAGTCACATCGTTCAGATATCCTTCTCCGCATTCAAACTGATTTTGTCTCCCAGTCGTCGCAAATTTGAAATTGTGATCCTTGAAAAGTTACTGGTAATATGTAAATATTACTGGTTAATGGAAACTATTAAGAATAAAATGTAGAAGAGTTGTAAATGTGTAAATCTAGTTTTACATTAAAATATACGAACTGGTTTTGTGCATTTAAGTTTACAAAATAATATAGACAAAAATACAATTTTTCCATTTTATTGTGTATGACTCTTATGACAGTGCCTTTTTTCTCCTTATTCTTGACTTTTTCAGCGCCTTTTTAGGCGCCTAAAAGACGATTTTTTAGTGCCTAAACATCCGATGTCTACTCATTACAAACACTGATGCATACACGCTGGTATATCATAAATAAACGTGTGGGTGAGGTCCACAATTTGGGCCGAAATCTCAGTTAATTTACAATTTAGTCGGTTAGTTCGCACTTTAGACTGACGGTGTTTATGAAGCAGTGAATGGATCATTTCTGACTTCATCCGGCTGATGTTAGCATTAGTTACAGGATGCCCACTTAAGTAATGTGATTGACCAAGTGTGAGGCATCTTGTATATTGATATAAAAATGAGTTGGAAATCCTGACTTTCACAAGGTTGTTGCCTGTACATCACGCAGGCGGGAGCCTCCTCGCCCCAACTTGGAAATTTGGAATGGGGCGTCAAGTGAAGTATACAGGAAGGTTAGGTTAGGCGGCATCCAGGATACAGGATCAGTCACGTCACTTTCGCACCTCCTGCAGTTTTTGAACGGTTGAAGTTATTACAATGCAATTTTCACCTAATTGCATGAGGGAATGGGAATAATTGATACACATATTCATTACTACTTCACCACTTTATTTTACAGGATATTGAGGTTAATTTTTTTGTTTTTGTTTTTTGTTTTTTCAAATGGAACTATACATACTTTTTACTCTATTATGACGAGCGTAAAAAGACGAATCCAATGATATGTTGTCATATATTAGATACGTTTTTCGAGTATTTTTAATTTTTTTCGACTCGTGTTTAACGGATATTTTGAACGTAACAGACCGCCATACAAAGTCACGCAGCGTTCCCCCTGATAATGCGCGCTCAGGCAAGGAAAGTTGAGCACAAAAAAAATCAAAATTACGCAAAAAATATTTTCTCTCGTATTACAGTATGTAGTCTTTAATTGGATTTGTCTTTTTACGATCGTCATGATAGACTAAAAAATATGTATAATTCCATTTGAAAAAGAAACAAGGTTACCTCAATATTTCGTAAAATACATGTGATAAAATAGAAATCAATACACTTATCAATTAGCCCGATTCCCTCATGTATTTTCGTGAAAATTGTATTGTAATAACTTCATCCGTTCAAAAACTGCAGGAGTTACTAAAGTGATTCACTCTGTACATAAATTTACAACTGATAAGGGGAAGTGTACACAGTTATTCACTAGCCATAAATACTAGCCACCAGCATCAACCCAAGATTCGTACGTATTACATAATATTTGTGATGCTCCTCTGTAATGTACTACTTAAACATAACTTAACTTGGTACTTAAACTACTTAAACTACTTAAACATAATGTTCTACTTAAACTACTCTAACCACCTCGTGTTGATTAATGTGTATATCATTTGCTTAAAGTCCAAGTTCATGAGGCATTGCAAGAAATTGAAACCCTGTGGTAAGAGTTAGTAGAGAATAGAGAATAGTGAGTATAGAGATAAAAAACGCAAGGCCCTTCCACCAATCCGCCGAACGAAACTTTTTCTCACATCAGATGGGAAGGGCAGTTTATATTGGACAGAAGACGCGGTGGGTGTATGCATCATGGTTGTCCGCGGTGGGTGTATGCATCATGGTTGTCCGCGGTGGGTGTATGCATCATTGGTGCCGACCCACGTTCCTCTTCGCCACACTTATACCCCTTTTTCAGCCCCGCCTGCACTTCCCCTCTCCCGGCCACTTCATCGCTCTAAACCCACCCCCCGCTCCCACCACAATTGCTATCACCAACCTCCATCTCTTCCACAACTACCACCAACACCAACGCCGCCGCCACCGGGACTCCCACAGTCGCTTCCACTACCAATGCCACCACCGCCACCAAGACTACCACCCCCAACGCGACTACCACCGACACAACCACCACCACCACCATCACTACCAATGCCACCAAGACTACCACCCCCAACGTGACTACCACTAACACCACCACCACCACCATCACTACCTATGCTACCAACAGTCCCATGACCGCACCTCCAGCACTCCCACTACCTCTACCGTGTCCACCCCTGCCTCGTCCGCCGCCGATGAAGTCACCCCCGCCACCTTCGCCACCGTCACCGCCTCAGCCGCCCCGCCCCGCCCCCGATCTTCTTTACCTCGCCCTTCCTTTGAGGGCGCGGAGTTGATCCTATCCGTTACCAGAGCCTCAAATGGGCCCATTGTGTGCGCGCTCCCGCGACGCCCACAACCCCGCCCCCGCCCCCGCCCCGGTCGCTTCTCAGGTGATAATCCGAGGTGCGATGGCGCAACCCAATCTCCTCCCTGCCTCCCGAGACGGTATCGCCTGGCGCGACGCGGCTTGTCGCTGCCGTCTTAGAAATCGACCGCCATTGTGGCTTTCAACGCGCCAGTCAAGACACCCGGCCCATGACATCGGGATAGAGGTACCGCGTGACTTGAGCGAGCTAGGGAGCAGTTTATGTTCACAAATGTGTAGTTTCCTAAGTTTAATATTTCGAATATCATAAATAAATTGCATTTATTAGTTATTGTGTTCACGGCTTTGTATTTTTTTTTTTTTTTTTTGAATTTTAAGGAAATTCTGCAGATTGGAATATGAATACTTTCTGAATACTTTACGTATTTAACACAAATAAATAAATATATAAATAAGAGTAAAAACATTTTTATTTATTCACTTATTTAAGTGAATAAATAAAAATGTTTTTACTCTTAATATTATATTACTTACTTTGCCTCTTAAATGTTTTCTCAATCATTCAAATGTGTGATAATATTCTTAGAACAAACCAGCACAAAACTCTATTTATTTATTTATTTTACGTAAAAAAACAGTTGAAACTGCGTATGACGTGCTATGGGGAGAAGTGAATTCTGTGCACATTTTCAAAATTCTGTGATCCCTACACTGAGTCATATGTTACATAAATTTTTGGGGGAAAAAAGCTCTCATGTAATAAAACCTATTTTCAAGGATAAATAAGCAATACATTTTAGGCTCTTATCCATGATGTTCTTCGTCAAGGAATAATACTTAACAACATAATATTCAACAACTCAAGATAATATTAACAAACACCACTTCAAACATGTATTGAGGAGCAAAAATTCCATATATTATCTTTCGTTATCTGTCCTTAGTAATCAAGGATTATGTTCTATCCAATAGATTTATATGGTGCAGTTTTTGTTTGCCGATTTTATTACTGAGTATCCCCGTTTTCAAATTCCAGACTTTTAGATTTATTCAATATTCACTTTTTAGTTCGCAAAATATCATCTCGTAAATGTTGACTTGCTTTTTTTTTATTTTCTTGACAGGAATTACTTAAATATTATAATACAAAGGATAGAAAGTTTAAAATTATTTCAACTTTCTCAGCCTTTCATGGTAACAATTTAAAATGAAAGTATGCCATTTAGCAAAGAAAACGATACTTTCGCGCCCAGGCAATTGTTTACAAACTTTGTTGATGTTTGAACGTTGTTTTTTATCGCCCTTTTTCACTCATTTTAGTTCATCAAAATCGGGGGTGTGATGGCGTTGAATTGTGAGAAAACTTTATTTTCTAATTTATTTCCAATTTTACACTACACTTTTTTTACGGGTCTTTTATTTTGTGCGAGATCTCACAGGTGTGACGCAGCTCAATGCTTTCGATTCCCGGAGTACTTGGATCTCGGTAGCGTTTAACCACTTCAGAATTTGTCATCTATTGCGACTCTAAACGCGATAGCGTCGGTACGTATGCTGTCTCCTCAACATTCAACCTTTGTTCCTACGATAAAAAGGCGGCACCTGCATGAATGAGCAAATCTGGTTTGTTTATTATCAGGATGCGCATTGTCCATTTTTCGCCAGAAGGGAACATACAAAATTGCAGGAGGGGACGAATCGTTTCGTTTATCATATAAACAACAATTCGCAGGTACCAAGTTCACGAGTAATTCGTTGAACGTAATTATTTTATTCGCCATGACAAGTTGGTCCCTTGAAAACGCCCCAAATTCGTACTTTGAATACTCTTCTCGTACCAAAATCATTCGCATAGGTTCAGTATATAATCAAGATGAAATGTCAAAACCACAATGTAGAATGAAATGTAGTGATAGATAATGGCATACATACAATGATATGTACACCACAAACAACTTACCTGAACACAATCTAAAATCGTCTTTCAATTTCTTTCTCGCGGATTTTGTTGTGCATTTGTTTTCTTTCATGCTGCTGTCTCATTTGTCTTCGGTAGATTTTCGACATAAACTTGTACGTAAAAGCTTAGAGCTTGTGATCTCTTTAAGTTTATACATTTACTTCTATGGTTACATCATTAAGTTGTGAATGATCTCGCTTAATATCTCATTTGTAGGTTTTGCGGCAACTATACGTTTACATTTAATTTTACATTGTAAATGAGATATTACGCAACCGTCGGAGTGAATCCTAAGAGTAGTGTTTCGGGAGCGTTTTCTTCTCCAATTACCTTCGTGTGAACATTTCAGAGGAAATCGTAAACGAGGCTCCAATTGTGGATTAACTATATCCGTCGCAAGAATAAATTTATTTTCCAGCAGAGGACGAAGACTCTGGGAGCGGTAGATCCCTGGCACTCCGCTGTCAATTTGCGCCATGATTGTAACTAACAAATGCGAATTGTTGTCATGTGGACTCCGTGGCGCAACGGTAGCGCGTCTGACTCCAGATCAGAAGGTTGCGTGTTCAAATCACGTCGGGGTCATTGCGTTTTGATAGCAGGATTTTTCTGAACAAAGAGGGGAACAGGAACCTGAGTTTAAAGGAAAGAAAGTTTATTTAATTTAGTCAAAGAACGGACAAAAACATTGTTACTAAGAGGCCCAATTGCCACAGTTGCATTCTGAATTCGCAAATATGTCTTACGTGCAAGTAAAATTTAAAATAAATTTGCCTTTTCAAATTCAAGATTTATCAGAGAAAAAGTTATTCTTATTTTTTATAATAATAATCATAAGAAGAATTAATTAGCTTGGGAGGCATAAAAAGTAGAATGGAAAAAACTAATTGGACTGCGTATGAAATAAATTATTCGAAAGAAGACAACTTATCATCAAAACATTATTAAGAGATCTAAGAAAAACGTATGTATGTATACAATACAAAATTTAGTTATTAACATAATTATTTTATTGCGATATAAAATATTAATAAAATTGATGAAATAGGAAATGGATATAAATTACGCCTCTAAAATATTTTGAAAAGTTACAAAGATGACCATAAAATATTCTCAAAAATGTAGTCATCAAACAGGAAGTTGTTATTCTCTTGCTTATTTCAGTTCATTACTTACGGTCATCTTTTCGTAAACATAACCTCTCACACCAAAAAGGTATAACACAATTACATCACGTTCGGTTTTCGTCCTGTGTACAAGAATATATTCTCTCAGGTTTCAGTACTTCCAATATCGCTCTTTGTCCAAATGCTCCTTTAACATTTTTTATTTTATATTGGTCTTTGGTTGCCTGGTCACATAACAAAAGTAAGGAATGCTTGTTAACTCTTTTAATGTTTATTAATTTATTGAAACAGATTTTTACGTTAACCAAGGGCTACTCCGTGAAGGAGATCTTTCCTAAAAATATGCAGAATGAAAATAATTATAACTTAGATAACATTCGCAGTTCTGATGATTATCTCATGGTCTCCCGTGTTCTCTCTCGACTGCTGAGAGAACGTCTATTTGGGATACTCATGAAAGGAAACTTAACTACATTGCTGCACACCGACTGGGATGCAATCGGGCTATGTCTTCTCACACAGCCGCAACTGCGAGGGAAGTAATTGGGATGCGGCTGTGTTAAAACTGACCGCTGTATGCAATTGGGCGATTCCCTTGGAAACGAGCTAAAAGTAGTGATGCTAAAACAGCACGTACTTGCTCGCCCATACTTACAGACGGACGGACAGACGGACGTTTTGCCGTTCAATTTTTCGGTATTAAAAACCCACAAATCATGGATTCTGGGTATACCACGTGTTAGGTGTACTACACTACTACACATGCCGGGAGACCAATTGGGAGCTACGAGACTGTCCCGGCTGGGGCGGTGCCCCTCTGGTGGAAGATACCTGGTTGGGAAAACCCCGCTAGTCGACGGTAGGTCGGCGCCGTATCTCGGGATCCAGCTGGAGAAGATCACCGCCACCTCCCGGTGAAAAACATGTCCTACACGCACGGGACTAATGACCTCGGTAGTTGATGCACCCGGAATCACTAATAACCAACCAACCACGTTTTACAGGATTTTTTTTAATAATTTAGCAACTAGATTTATCCACTTTTTCGTTCCCAGAGCTCTGTAATAAGAGCTTTTCTCCCGAAAATTCGCGTTCTTTTTCGTGCTACATTACATTACTTTCTCTCTACTGCGTAAGCGGTATCGAGATCAGTTGTACTTCATTGTTATGCTTCTTGTTATTGCTCTTTTCATCGTGCGATTTGTTCAATGTAGTATTTTGTCAAATGTTTAATCTATCGTAGTATACTTTTCTTTTTTTTCCCTTCCAATCACTAACCAGGCTTTTCGATCATTCCTTCCAAGTTCCGACTTGAATTGGCATTTGATTTCTGGTATTTCGTTTTCATATTACGCACTAACGGGCATCGTTTATTAATATTCAACTCTGCAGAGAATGTAAATGCAACGTATCTAAAATAAAATTCGAGGAAAGACCGCTATCAGCCCTTCGGCGTGAGAACAAGTGACGTGCGGGCAGCGGCGCGGAACCAGCTCTCTTCGGCGCCCCCCCCCCCTCGCGATCGATCCGCCGGCCAGCAGCAGGCATGTAGGCCGCACTACGGGCCGCTGCGATAGCCACCAACCGTCTCCTCTTTCTTGGCGGAAGGGTCCATTTAAATATATAAATTAAACTCACAAAAAAGCACGAACAGCAAAATAACTGCAATACCGGCAGTGTATAAGCGTCTCTGACAGTTCTCTCGCCACGTGCTTTCGTACGTCACGAGACCAGCTCAAAAGCACTCAGTTTTGGAGAATTTGTGTATTTCTCATAGCCAGGGTTCAGGGGTGCCGCTCTTCTGACTGACACGAAGTCGCGGGGGTGAAGAGGTTCGGCTGTGGAGAAGATTATGAATTTGAAATCAAGACGTGTCGTCGCCCGATGGTTTTGAGATTTCATTTATCTCTATTGTAGTTGGCGCAATGTGCGCAGTAATGTGTGGCCACAGCGCATCGAACTGTCAGTCACTAAGGTGGTTAGAGCGAGATACGTGTTATGTTTAACATGCCTTTTTTATTGTACTAATCGAAAGATGAGAGGTTCATCTATGTTCTGGTAAAATTTGAAACTGTTTCACCGTCTAGTTTTTGATAAATGCGACCGTAAAGTTTGTCGTTTTAACATGGGCTCTTATGGCGACCCGACTGAGCCGACCAGAAATTTTAAAATTGTGGGAAAACTAGCTGTTGAAAATGTCTTAAAAAACTCTTCCTTAGGTAGCTAGCATCTCGAAGAATCAACATGCGCAATTTGAAGGACATCTACCGTCTCAAATAGGAGAAATACGCAAAATTGTAAGCCTAAATCACTCCAAAGAGAGACATTCGCGCGCTTTCTACAGGGACGGGCCGGTAACGCCCAACTCGACAACACTGTTCGCGTAGCGCGCTTCATTCAAATCGAGTGACAAGTCTCCGGCAAGAGTTCTTACATTCCTCTGGGTCTTCTGGGTCCAATTAAAAGATCCTCACTCCTGGAAAACATCGCCTTTGTATATAATCAGATATTTAAATTTGATGGATAAAAGCATTTGTGCGTTCTGAATGAAAAACTCAATTCAATTAATATTCCAAATGATCACGTCTTTTCTTTTATATTATATGAGCTATATAAACAATCTTGTATGCTATGAAAAAGTATGAATGATAGACAGGCCCGCGCACAGGATTAAGTCCTCAGCGGAATAATGTATATTTTATATTTATATTATTTGTATTTATACAGTCTGCAATAAATAAATAAATCACTTTGATCAAGAACTCCTAGAGGTGTAAGCTTCCTGTTCTACTGGGAAACAGGAAAGGGCCTGCAGTTTATCATGATGATTCACTGTGATTCAACTTTATGAGCAAATGGGTAATTTTGAGAGTTTATAGAAATATTTATACATTTTTTATAGCATTATTTCAGTTTGAGCTCTATAACAGCTTTTTTCATTTTAGCTCCTGAACAATGATTAATTATTTGAAAATAATTCATATTCTGTTTCTCATTATACGAGATACACAGTGGATACTGGATTCGAAGCAACAAACTTTTGCATATGTCAGCACCTCAATCAGTAGAACTACTGGGGTGAGAATTCAATTCACAAAGGTATTAGAAATTGCTCGTGTTAATTTCAACCATTCAAGGTATAAATGTTGAGCTGGATTTCCCTACTAGCAAAATATGAAAGCTTGGGACTCCTTTCCCTGTGCCTGGATTTTTGAAAATAAATATTCTTAAAAACTTCAAGAAAAGTTTTTATCTGAATAATAATCAAATATTTTATTGAACCATAATATTGAATTTAAAAATAAATTGAATGAAACAATAAGAAACGAAACATGCATTTATAAATGAGAAATTGACAATGGAACTTTCAATTTTTAAGCTATTTGTTAATTTACATTTGTGTTTGTACATGGATTTATCTTATCATAATTAGTGATTTTTAGTTAAAGTTTTTTTTTCTGGAGTGCCCAACACAGTATTATGCTTCAAGACCCAATGTATATAAAACCAGCCAAGGGTAAATTGATTGAAATAGTAAGAGGAATTATAAATTCAATCCTAGGTAGTATTAGTATTTTAACAGAAATCCCTTTTCTCTGTAGCACTATTTTGTCAAACCAATTGCACTCCCAGCACAGTAGTAATGCATTTTGAATGGGTTTCCTGTCCTATTTACAAAAAACATTTAAATCCATTTTCATGAAGAACAACTATTACAAAAGACCATTTCATATGGAAATCTCTTTTGCAGATTTTATATCCAATGATACATCTTTATTACTGAGGGTCTAAATGATACAGCTCAGATTTATATGATCCAGTGATTTAATTTTACTATCTTTAACTTGGTACTACTTTACACAATCTGTATCAAAGTTAATACCTTTAACATTATCAAATTACACTGAAAACTTTTAAATACGCAAATAGCTTCTACTCGTTACTTTTTACTGCTGAAAATATGGTACTTTGCAATTGCAAAATAGTTCCAAAATTTCAACCAATCAAAAGCTATTAAAACAAAAAATTGATCCTTCAGTTTCATTACAAAATCAAAAATGAAATTATTAGAGGAATATCAGAAACAATGGTTTGGGATAAGGAAGAGTTGATGATTAGGATATCTGTTAACTTACAATATAAAACTATACACGAGATTGGAGAGAACCAAACTACTGATCTTTTTGTTAAGCAATCGAATAAACTATCATTGGCTCAGGTAATTAAAGAAATAAAAATTAGAGAGATACAAGCATTGAAAATATTTGAAAACTTTTTATTATGTCATTGTGTGACATTGGGAGGAATTATTTTACTTTACTGACCAGAAGCAATCAAAGGATTCATTCCAGCATTTGCTCAAAGTATCCTGGAAACTGGACAAAACCAGGACCGGAATGACTGTTACTTATCAATTGGCAAGAAAAAACAAAATGACAATATGAAAAAATAATAATAATAATAATGACAATGAATTCGTCTTTGAATGTTTCTCCATACGGTGCCTTTCTTGAAGAAGCGTAGAACATTTTCGTCTTCTCTCAAATTCAGCTTTTGAAACAAATCTTCCTCCAATGCGCTCAGACATTGTTTACCGCGTGTCGACTAGGCACCGAACAGTACAGAAACAGTATTCAAAGTGAATGAAAACAAGGACAATTTGAAGCAGCATGAGCTCTGCGCAGGTATACCAATATCACAGACATTACGGCGTTGCCTAATTTACCAAAGACATTTCGCGATACTCAAGATGAGGAGATTTCGGCCATTATTAGTGATCACTGTAAAAAAATGTAGATATATGTCTATAATGTTACTTTTTATAATTTTGATCTTGTTAATGGTTAAATAGTGCTTTTTTATATTCAATCTTATGCCTCAATTTTTCATTCTTTGGCTACGCGATCTGTTGGTACTAGTTAAGAAACTAGTCAACGGTAGGTCTTTATATAATTATGAAATATTTTTATTTTCTATCTACATAACACAATTAATTCGTATAATTAAATAAAACTCTTAATAAGAATCCCTGGTTTGTTTATACATGTTTCACAATACCCACATGTCTCACAAATAATTATTGTTGAATGTAAAATGGACTCTCTATCTACTAGGGAATATCTCGCTCTAACCACCTTAACCCTTTTGGGGCGTTGAGCGCTTTCTTGTGGAGTAATCCTCCTTTACTGGAGTAATAAATATACTGAATTACTATATTTGTCAAGTCTCGTCACGTCGCAGTCAGTCAGTGCCTTTTATCCCTTCGGCCAGGGGCTCGACGCCGTTAGATTCCGGGTTTCCTGGCCGGTCACCCAACCAGGAACCCGCGAGTCTCGAATTCGCTTAACCTTCGTGACTTTATGGAGCATTTTTTTTAAATTTATTTATTTTATTTATTTTACGTCAAAAAAAAAAAAGTTCAAACTGCGTATGACGTGCTATGGGAAAAGTGAATTGTGTGCACATTTTCAAAATTCTGTGATCCCTACACTAAGTCATATATTACTTAAATTTAAAAAAAGCATATTAAATGAATTCGGCTACCGCCGCCGGCCGATAATGTAACTAAGTAAATAAATAACAATAAATAAATAAATAAAAAAGTTATCTCATTCAATATTTTTCAAGGGCCAGGATAAGAGACCGCTATTTTGTTTTAAATATTCAAAAATAAATTCAGTTTAACAAACAAGAGGTGGATAAATAAAACGTTAAAACTTTTCATTTAAAAAAATCCCTTAAAATTATTTTGATCATAAATATTTGTTCTGATTTTGTAATTTTAACAAGGAATATTGTTACAAAATGATTGATCGCAGGTTTGTTCCATTTAGTATAATTCCTTAATTCTACGTTAATTATAGAATTATATATTTTTGAAATCGAATTTTAAACGGAACTCGAAAATCTTGGAATTATTTATATATTGAATTACTAAAAATTAATTTTCTAAAAAAGTTTTTTTTGTTTTTTTTGTTTTTGTTTTTGTTTTTTGTTTTTTTGCATTCTAAGGTAGAAATCGAGGCTCTTGTAGAATTCTTGCAATTCGAGAACACTGGATGGATCACCAAACGCAGCCTTCGAAAAGTTCAATCACTTGTTAATTTTTAATGCTGTTTTAAATACAAAAATTATTGAGAAATAATTCCAGGACTTCAGTGTCGAATAAACAAGAATAAAAAAATATTTTATAGAAGTCCTAGGAACCTTCCTGTGTTTATGCGGGACCCTGATCAAATATTTCATGGATCACACATCGGGGACGAAATCAGTATTTTGGATATGGACTAACATATAGTAGGCATGGCCTAAACAGAATTCTTATCGACTGTCCTATTACAATTTATGTGGAACACCACAATATTCATTATTGAAGTTCTAGTTGCCACATTGAAATTTTTAGTATTATTTCCCCACATTACAAAATATTGTGTTATCTCGTCTTCCAAACTAAAATATTTCCTATGGTTCCTTTAAATTTTGTTGTTGTTACTGTGTTGTTGTTTTCTTTGTCGTTGTTAACGTTTTATACGTTTTACAAAACGCTTGCCTTTAAAACTGAGTTTTAATACATTTCTTTTTTCATGACTACAAAACTTACACAAATTTCTTACATGTTTCATGCTAAGGATGTTGCTTTTTAATTAATTTTAATCACAGTGTAGAGTAGCCTACTCTCAGCACAAGAAAATAACAAGAACAGCCTACAACTAAAAGTTAAATACGAAATGTGTTGCACAATCATTCTGTATGTTTTTTTTATTCTTTCAAATTGGCGCGACGATGAAACAAAAACAATAATTGATTGGTGATTAGTAATTTAATCGCATAAAATAAAATAATAATCAATTAAATCTTGGTGATTCTCTGGGTAGGATTATCTGCCATTCACTATCCCCTCTGTCGTAAGATTATCCCCCTCCTCGACCGTCTCGCGGTTATTTATGCGCAGCCGCCAGCCGCCTTGACGCCTTCCGCTCGCCCGGCGCCGGCCGCTCTTCCTTTGTCCGCCGCTCCGCCGCCCACGCACCGTGACGTCAGACACACGGCTGCCTCGCGGCACGGCGTGACGCGCGTGCCAGAGCGGCGTGCCGTGTATTCTGCGCACGCGTTGTTTGCAGCAGGAATGCACGTTCGCCCGCTACTCGCCGGTGCGGCGGGAAATGATAACACGGAGAGAGAGTGCATGCATGTTTTGTACACCATGCGCCTTGTTTACCGTCACTTGCTTGTTCCCTGCTTCATCTGCGCTGCCGCCGCGGCGCGCCGGTTTGCTGGGGCGCCCGAAAGAGAGGGGGGTGGGCTGGGGCAACCTGTTCGAGGCCTCGGATTTTTTTCCATTCTAAACATATAAAATGTATAGTATTTAATTTTAATTCAAATTAATCGCTATAATATTTACGTTGCAAGAAGACATGAATTCTCTTTATGGATAGAGGGAGGAGGCGCTGCAGTTATATATTATAGATCTGCTGTTTTCTCCTGCTTATTTGATAGGAAAATAGAATAGCACTGCGCTCAATAATGAGTCATCAACAAGCGAACAGTTCCTTAATACAATGTCACGGGTGTTCTATTAGGTAAATTGAATTATATTCAAATGAATTTAACTTCAATTTACTTTATTATATTATGGCCCGTTTAAGACTTCTGTACTGCAACTACCTCCTATTAGCTTATAACTTCGATATTGTTATGGTTCAGAGCTCGTTTGGGAAATCATGCAGTTTGTTAAACATGAAAAACGAGCTTGATTAACAAACAAGTTGCCTTTTCCTTAATATTCAATTAATTTCCGTACTTTATTTATTGAAAAGTAACCGCAGTGTGTATACTATCTTAACGGTAAAGTGTAGTTAAGAGTGTAATTCTATTTCTTAAAAAAATCTTCAAAATTCTGGACGCTTTTCAAAGCACAAACATATAAAATTATTGGAATCCACCATCTCGAATAATATATCTCATTGTTCCTACTTGTGAAATAATAATGACGGTAAATTTAAATTAAGAAAATTACATTGGTTGGTATGGCTTAGGTGTTACCCTCACCGCCAGTTGACTCCGTGGCGCAACGGTAGCGCGTCTGACTCCAGATCAGAAGGTTGCGTGTTCAAATCACGTCGGGGTCAGAGGATTTTTTTGCCCTTCAAATTTTATTTCATAAACGGTTTTATCGTTTGTTATATCCTTTTAAAAAACATTCTTGATTTTGCACCGTTATAACTGTCTTTAGAACACGAAAACTCATAGTTTATCTGCCGCGCTACGTAAAATAAAATCAATATGGGCGACCAGTTGGTCAAGTCCTACAGATAGGGTTACATAGAGGACACTTGCAATCTGTTGTGATCTGATTTTTTTATATATAGATGACCTTGAAATAACATTGCGTCGCTCCGGTATGGTCTAGTGGCTAGGATATCCGGCTCTCACCCGGAAGGCCCGGGTTCGATTCCCGGTACCGGAAGGATATTTTTGAACTCAGAAACAAATCAATACCAGCATAGAATGTTACGTAATGTTCACTTCGGTAAGCACATATGTCTCATTTCAGAAGAAAAGTTCATTTCTATTGCACGTTCTCGGCGTCTGTAGTACCAACTCTTGCAGCGTTGTACAATGCTGCCAACGGTCGTTAAACGGGCGCTAAAATCAAAATCCATTTCTGAAAAAATTCATGGAAGTTCCTTATCATTGAAGGTAATTTCTGTTCAATGAATTTACAAAGTTAATTGGCTCGATTTATTTTATAATCTATCGTCGCATGTCATAAATATCATAAGTAACAAATACAGTAGAGATTGATGGAGAGAATTTAAACTGGCTTTACACTTGCAGGAAAATGGCGAGCAATATTATTTCGCAATAAAAGTTGCCAATGTAAACATTGCAGCAATTAATATTTCTGATGTTGGCAATATTTCTTGCTAGATATTCCGGTCGTAATGTAAACTCATGTGTTTCCGTCTTCGGAAAACTATTGTCAGCTGTTGTTGGGACTAGAATTCGATTGAAGTCTGAGCTAAACATTGCTGGAAGAAGCCAATGATGACCACGGTCACATGCGCAGGAAGTACGGTTAACTTAGTACGTACACCTATTATTTTGAATAATTGTTATATGCGTTTTTTCGTAAAATGGGAGTGTGAAAAAGGTTTAATAAAATAAAAGAAGTATTAAATATTACAAACCCATGGTTGATTATCGAATGGTTCAAATACTGGTTTAGCTATAGATCCTTAGTTATTAATTTTGTTACGTTAAAAATTATCATGATATCTAATCTAAATCAATTTTAAGATTAATCTATAATACATCAACAGTAGGTAATAGATATTTTAAAACTTTTTACCGAATTAATGCTTGCACTTTTTATAAAAAGAAAATTACTTTGCTCCCACGTGAATCGGAGTCCATGAAAAAATATTGAGGCTCCTGAACCGAATTTGCACAAGCCCCTTTTCCTTTCGTCTGAAAACACAGTCACATGTCCTCACAAAACAGTGACGTTTCTTTATCTCTTCATTGAGCACAATAACTGCGGCCACGACTCGCATCTTCTCCATTCTACTAACCATGTCGGAGTGAGATATAACCTCACTTAAGTTGACGCGCCATTTTCCTCGCGGCATCGGCAAGCAAAAGTTCTAATGTAAAACGATCGGCAATATCTTGTCGGAAAGATCTTCCTCTCAACTTTCTGGCAACATATTGTCCCGTCTTGTTCTTGTTGGTGTAAAGATGACCGCAAGAAACAGCAACAAATTGCTGAAAGATATTGCGGAAACCTATTGCTAATGTAAAGCCGACAGTATTTGAATGTATTTTGCATCAACAGCGGGGTTATTAGCAACTACTCTCCAATAACTCGCTTCGTCGCAGTCAACTCATTCTTTTTTAATGCACGTCCCGTGATTTTGATACCCATTTTGATACCATTTTGATACACGAGACGAATTATGTTATTTATTTATTTATTTACGTCAAAAAACAGTTAAAAACTGCGTATGACGGGCTATGGGGAAAAGTGAATTGTGTGCACATTTTCAAAATTCTGTGATCCCTACACTAAATCATATACTACTTAAGTTTTGAATTTTGAAAGGGAGAAAAAAAAAAACAAAAAAACTCCCATGTAATAAAATCGATTTTCAAGGATAAATAAGCAATAAATTTTGAATTTTGAAAGGGAGAAAAAAAAACAAAAAAACTCCCATGTAATAAAATCTATTTTCAAGGATAAATAAGCAATAAATTTGGCTCTTATTACTTCCTGCCGCGACAACATGGAAACGATAATTTGAATAATTGTATTTCCCACTGAATTCTAGAAGACGTGCACAGAAAATGAAGTTACATTTATGTCCAGAAGCAAAACAAGGGGCCATCTCAGCATTTGCTCAATGGATCAGGGAAACTGGACGAAAAACCTGATCGAGATGGGGGTCATTGACCCGGAAGCTGTGTTACAATAGTTTGTTACAGGTTGTTTATACTCATTTATACAGTCCAAATGGTAATTAATGCATTATGTATCATTGTTAAAATTAATGTTACTTTTCTTGTGATGCTCAGTATAGTCTCTAATTGTATAGAAACAGTTATGCAGCAGAAACGATTTCACTTGGGATTTAAACTTTTCTATTGAATTTAATCGTTTAATGTCATCTGGCAAAGTGTTGTAAAATAATGTACATGTATTGTATGTGAATTTTTTGTAATGAGCTGTTGATACTGTCGCCTGATGAATATGATTTCTACGTCGAGTGTTATAGTAATAGACTTCGGCATTTTTTGAAAATATATTCCCGCCCTTAAGCAAGTCATTTTTTACAAAAACCACTGATTCGTAAATAAAAAGACACGGTAATGGTAGAATTCCTAGATTAATGAAGATAGGCTTACAAGAATCACGTGGGTGGGATTTGGTTATTATTCGTATAATTCGTTTTTGTAATCTAAAAGTCTGGGAGCTATAAGATGTATTTCCCCAGAATATTATGCCATATCTCAGGCGGGAATGAACATTCGCGAAGTATACACAACGAGCAGTATGAAGGCTGACTGAATTTGCAAGAATTCTGAACGCGTAGCATAATGAACTTAATTTTGTGTTCAATTCATTTAAATGGACGTTCCATTTAAGGTTTGACTGAATTGAGAGACCTAAAAATTTTGTTGCCTTAACATCAGTCAATGGTACACTGTTCATTTTCAATGGAGCACAGAATTGTTTATTTGAAATGGAAAACTGCATTAAAACCGTTTTCTTTTCGTTTACTATTAATTTGTTATTTCGGAATTTTGTTATTTCAGTTGTTATTTCGGAATGTTATTTCGGATGTTATTTCGGAATGTTATATTTATGAATTTTAGAAAAAACTATGTTGTTCCATGAGTTCGAATAGACTTTGAATATTATACATTCTATAATAAATAAATAAATATAATAATTAATAAATATAATAAATAAATAATACTTCATATCATTTTTTCTCTGAATTGCCTTTCCAGAAAGACAGGGTTTACGATCTTGAGAAAGCAATAAATTCTAGCGATATTTTTTATTTTTTATTTATTTACGGTAAAAAAGGAAAACTGTATGACGTATGGGGAGAAATTTATTTGCGCACGTTTTCCTGAGTACCAGAATTCTATCCCAACATTTTA